>JXCR01017374.1:25714-42183 GCA_002079205.1 Phalaenopsis hybrid cultivar
ATATATATATATATATATATATATATATATATATATATATATATATATATATATATAAAATTGACGAGTAGTATTTTTACCTAAAATTAGTCGAACACGAATGAACAAATTTTGACTCTTGTTCGGCTCTTTAACTTAGCGAACAAGCTGAATGCAAACTTTTTAATGAGCCGAATAGAAGTTATTATTATTATTATTTTGCCACAATGGCCTCTACATGGCGCAAGACAAACCAAAGGCATAAGGTGACGATATGGCACGGCACAATCGCCGGACCGATGAAAGAGGACAGGCCGAGAATGAGAATTTCAGACCAGTGACTGTAGGGGGCCGCATATGCCACCGGTGCGGTGATCTCATGGTGAACCCTGTGAATCTTATCGTAACCCCACTTCGAATGCAGACCTCGGTGGAACCATTACTTAATGTAGTCCTCAACCACCACGTATACCAGCAACTATGCGACCATCTCCCACGTCGACGGCTGCGGCAGCCCGAACCGTATCCCAACCCAGTTCACAACAGGGAAGGAGAGTATCTGGAGTGTTTGAGTAGTTACTTCAGAGCATTTTAATTAATTATTTAATTATAGGTTTTTATTAAAATCCTAATTGAGTGATTTTTTTTCTCATTGTTTTTGTTTAGATGTGTCATTTTCGCATGTTATGATTGTGTTTTGTTCCTATTGTACCTAAGTTCAAGCCAACATCACAACAGTATTTTAAAAATAATATTCTTAAGATTTTCTCTTACAACCCAAAAAGATTAAGATTATCTGACGATTAATTAAATATGGATAAGCAGCCTTTGCGACAGTGGAGCGGGAACCGGTATCGCGGCCTTTCGAGATCGAGCAAGAGGCGAGAGCGGTTTCGCGACAGTAGGGAATCGCGATATTTCGCGATCGGGAGCAGAAGCGGGGTTGGGGGCGCGACGCGAGCGGGAAACCGGAAGGCGGATCGGGCTCCAGCTCTAACATGGATAAGTACATAATGCATCGAAAATCTTTTTTTTTTTTAATCCATATAATGTCATGTTTTAGAAGAATAAAATCGAATTGTTGGTTAGAAGAGCTACATGTCCGCAAGGAAAATATTGGGTGCATTCTGAAGCCTAAAAACCATATCTCATTAGCATATAAAGGGATCACAATTATGCTCTAAATATTCAAAAATAGCTATTTATGAAACAAACAACAAATTATCATCGCTTAAAATAATACAATCGACATCATTATGAGCATAACAAAGCTCCGATTTAAATCTTTTAATTTTATGAAACCATTTCATTTTTAATTATATATTTACTAATTTACTTTTTACATTATTATCAGTTTCATTAATGCTTAAATTTCGATTTTAAGACAAAAGAGTTTCTTCTCGTGTAAGTCAACCATAATAGGATTAGTTAATTTATGAAAATATTATTTATTGGAGATCGCATGCATGAGAACTCTTTGTATAATCATGTGTATAATTGTTGTACAAGGAGTTCTCGTGCATGCAACTGTCGTATGTAATAATTTTTCATTACATTGAGGATGATGTATGGCAGCGGAGGAAGGCGCCGGCAGGGTGGCATGCCTCGAGCTGGAGCTTAAAGGGGTGGATGTTAGTCGGGCGAGCGAGATGAAGTAGAGTGATGGGAAGAGGGGTGAGAGTGTAAACGAGGAAGAAGAAGACTACGTTGTGGGAGTGCAGAACCATAAAGACTCGACGGTTGTCAGGTTACGGCCAAGGGTTTCCTCGGCCTCCAGAATGCTTTTGTAAGGTAGCATATGGCAGTATGTTCGCTTACTTGTAAGAGAAGAGGCAAGCAGTGCTTCTTTGTATTGTGCAAGCTGGGTGGATCTATAAATAGCAGAGTAGCAAGGGATATAAAATGACATAGGTATGGGCCAAGTAAATTTTCTTCTTAATAATGTAATATTATTTTGGGAGATTTACAAGCATGCCAGTCTAAATATTTTAGGCCTCCTTTGGCTGGATTGTACCGTTGGGAAAAGATGGTTTAAACGGATGGAGATAGCTACAAAGATGATGCTTGCAGCATGATGAAAGAAATTCTTAAATTTAGCTTGTCGGATTTAATAAATTCAGATTTATATCGTAAAAGAGACTGAAAGTGAGAGGAAAAATTCAGATAGAGTTGCGCCTAGGCGCCACCTTAGGAGCGCCTAGGCGCCACCTAAGCTCAAGTCCACATTGTATATGGAATGCATGGAGCCATACATGGTGCACATATGGGTTCCTTCAAATTAACACAGGATAATGGCACCTTGGCACCATATATGGAGCGCCTTGGTCCCCCTTCAAAGAGTTGGAGCTTCACTATAGTGGCGCCTTGACGTGAACTACATGAGAGAAAAACAAGCTGAAATTGAAGAAAGAGAACCTTGACACTGCAAGGAGAAATTCTGATGCTTAAGAACCACCATTGGGAGTCAAGTAGTTCCATTCGTATGGCGGCGGAGGATGCTCTAGTGTGCTACCATTGTCTCGACATTTCATTTGAGTGAGTGTGAGAAAGAGAAAATTTTGTGAGGGATTATTTAGGAGGATTGTCGAAGAGACTTGTGAACATCAGTGAAAGAGTTGTGGATATAAATTTTCAACTTAAGGGTGTAATCTCTCCGGGTTTCTTATTTACTCATATACTTTGTGCTTTGATTAAGAAAATATTTTTCTTATTTTTTCGAAGCATGTGNGTCAACTTAAGGGTGTAATCTATTTGGGTTTCTTATTTACTCATATACTTTGTGCTTTGATTAAGAAAATATTTTTCTTATTTTTTCGAAGCATGTGTTGCCCATAATCGTCTTTTCTTCTCTGATTTAGTGAGTTGAAGTTGTCAGCTTCTGAAGTTTGTGGCTTGTATGCATCGTCATTGTAGTGGTGTTTTAGTTGTTAAAACTTCAATTACATTCAATATGACCAATTGAATTATTAAAATTATTATGAACCGAGTTTCTGAAGTATCGACCCACGCCTAAAGTACAAAGTTAGCACCCGATAGCGATAAGTTCTGCGAAGGGTGTCTAACGATCGTCAGAGACCTATGGAACGTAACATAACCCGACAACGACAAGCTTCGTGAGGGGTGCATAAACGATCATCATGCACCCAAATCATAAAATTTATACCGGACCGTAACAATATTTTTGAGAGATGGACAACTCAAAGACTCCCCTCGACGAGCGACTACAGGACTTCCCCGGGGGGAGCAACTCTGGGACTCCCGCAGGTGATGACGAAAGTATCAGAACCGAGCGTGAAAAATACCTAGCAAGGAGTACCATTAGTAAATTACGTGCTCAAGATTTCTTTGATTTATTAAATTTCTTGTTCTTATCGCAGCTTTTCCTGTCAAATAGCAAGAAAATTGAAGAACTTAATATGCGTACCCAAAAAATGATCTGCACAAATCTCGAGAAAATATAATAATCGATCGACTCACTTCAATTGACTGACCAAGCTCTCTCCCTTGATCACCTCACTTCAGTCGACCGACAAAGCTCTTTCCCCTGACCAACCAGAATTAGACAAGGAATTTTTTCCCTTCAACGGAGGGCTCCGATGGAGCAATTTTTAACATTACACATCAATACAAAAGACTAATAATATATCCAGTACCACCCTTCGAAAGTAAGGATAATATTATAATTTACTTTTTGGCCCTCCTATCAACTGTAAATAAAAGAACTTTCATGTAAAAGGTGTTTTGGGGCTCCCCCACTTGTAACATCATGTTTTATGGAATAAAAGGGGCCGCCGAGCCAGGGTACCACCCCAATTTGCATCTGAGGGGAAAAATCTCTCTCTCTCTCTCTCAAGTTCTCTTTTCCTTGATCTTACACTCTATTCCTCGGGTACGGTCTACCAGACAGATCTAGATGCAACATCCTTTAAGGGGTCTACTGTATACAACTGGATGCAACACTAAGAGTAGGCTATTCTAAAAGAGATGGAAAGGTATACATTGAAAAAAAAAAATTGTCATACATACCCTTTTTCCTTAACCAATATATTTTATATTTTATATGGAGTAATTCGTGATTACTTATCTTCTAATTGTTATTTCTATTTAATATTTGATTATAATACTATCTTAAATTAATATTTTTTTGTCTCTTATATAATAAACGAACCTGTCTGAACTCGTAGACCTAAGCTCAAGCTCGAGGGAAGTCAGTTAACTAATCAAGCTCTAGCTCAAACCAAGAGTGATTCGAGCTCGATTGTCTCTCTCGACGTCACCTATTTACAAATTTTGTATGTGGCCCCTCAAGTGCTATAAGAAAAACTACAGCATTGCACTACATATGTAAGTACTAAAAAGTGCAAGAATCACGTTGTCCTTAAGGATACTAAAAGAAGTCGACATCCACAAACTGTTATGTTTCAAGTCATTTGTTAATAAAAAAAATCAACCACAAAAAAATCTACTGAGCTTTACTTATAAATGAGTTGAACAAGAAAAGACTTTTCGCTCAATCTTATTTGACTCAATTTAACTCGTATTAATTAAATAANCTCTTTTCTTCTCTGATTTAGTGAGTAGAAGCTGTCAGCTTTTGAAGTATGTGGCTTGTATGCATCGTTCGTTGCAGTGGTGTTTTAGTTGTTAAAACTTCAATTACATTCAATATGACCAATTGAATTATTAAAAATTATTATGAACTGAGTTTCTGAACTATCGTCCCACGCCTAAAGTACAAAGTTAGCACCCGACAGCGACAAGCTCCGCGAAGGGTGTCTAACAATCGTCAGAGGCCTATGGAACTTAACATAACCCGACAACGACAAACTTCGTGAGGGGTGCATAAACGATCATCATACACCCAAATCATAAAATTTATACCCGAACGTAACAATATTTTTGAGGGGTGGACAACTCAAAGACTCCCCTCCTCGGCGAGCGACTACAAGACTTCCCCGGGGGAGCAACTCTGGGACTCCCGCAGGTGATGACGAAAGTATCAGAACCGAGCGTGAAAAATACCTAGCAAGGAGTAACATTAGTAAATTACATGCTCAAGATTTGTTTGATTTATTAAATTCCTTGTCCTTATCGCAGTTTTTCCTGTCAAATAGCAAGAAAATTGGAGAACTTAATACGTGTACCAAAAAAATGATCTGCACAAATCTTGAGGAAACATAATAATTGATCGACTCACTTCAATTGACTGACTAAACTCTCTCCCTCAATCATATCACTTCAGTCGACCGACAAAACTCTTTCTCTTGGCCAACCAGAATTAGACAAGGAATTTTTTCCCTCCAACGGAGGGCTTCGATGGAGCACTTTTTAGCAGAACACATCAATACAAAAGACTAATATATCCAGTACCACCCTTCGAAAGCAAAGATAATATTATAATTTACTTTTTTGCCCTCCTATCATTTATAAATAAAAGAACTTCCACGTAAAAGGTGTTTTGGGGCTCCCCCACTTGTAACATCATGCTTTATGGAATAAAAGGGGCCGCCGAGCCGGGGGACCACCCCAATTTGCATATGAGGGGGAAAGTCTCTCTCTCTCTCTCTCTCTCTCTCTCTCTCTCTCTCTCTCTCTCTCTCTAGTTCTTTTTTCCTTGATCTTACACTCTACTCCTCGGGTACAGTCTACCAGACAGATCTAGATGCAACATCCTTTAAGGGTCTACTCTATACAACTAGAAGCAACACGAAGAGTAGGCTATTCTAAAAGAAATGCAAAGGGATAAATTGAAAAAAAAAAATGTCATACATACCCTTTTTCCATTAATCAATATATTTTATATTTTATATGAAGTGATTCGTTATTACTTATCTTCTAATTGTTATTTCTATTTAGTATTTGGTTATAATACTATCTTAAATTAATACTTTTTTCTGTCTCTTATATAATAAACAAATCTACCTGAACTCGTAGACCTAAGCTCAAGCTCGAGAGAAGTCAGTTAACTAATCAAGCTCTAGCTCAAACCAAGAGTGATTCGAGCTCTATTGTCTCTCTCGGCATCACCTATTTACAAATTTTGTATGTGGTGCCTCAAGTGCTATTAGAAAAACTACAGCATTGCACTACATATGTAAGTACTAAAACGTGAAAGAATCACGTTGTCTTTAAGGATACTAAAAGAACTCGACATCCACACCTAAGTAACTTGTATTCAAGTCATTTGTTAATAAAAAAAAATCAACCACAAAAAAAATCTACTGAGCTTTACTTAGAAATGAGTTGAACAAGAAAAGACTTTTCGCTCAATCTTATTTGACTCAATTTAACTCGTATTAATTAAATAATTAATATTTACTATAACCGTTTTATATTGATTTTATATATTTTGATTTAAAAAAAGATTAAATTTTATTATTCTTCAAATCAATCAACTGTTTTTTCGTCAATTTAATCACGTGAAATGATGCAAACATTAATAAGTTCTATCACATCAACATGATAATACCAAGACAAAACTTTGAATGAGTAAATGACGTGAAGATATAACTTTATAAGGCCTTGAGGTAGACTCTACAACCACTATTTTGAGATATTCATTTCTTCCCATTAAAAAAGGGGAAACTATTCTTCTTAATCATTGATCATTAGTTAGATTTTTACATGGCTTTCAACTTTTAAACAAACCAGAGATGAACAAATATTCATATTTTATTGAACTAAAACACAATCCAGCTGGCTTATTTTGGATTATTAAATTGACGAGCATGAAAAACATGTTAAATGCAAATGCTAATCATTGATGAAAAATTTTGGATTAGAC
This sequence comes from Phalaenopsis hybrid cultivar, assembly GCA_002079205.1. NCBI lineage: Eukaryota > Viridiplantae > Streptophyta > Magnoliopsida > Asparagales > Orchidaceae > Phalaenopsis > Phalaenopsis hybrid cultivar. Next base: position 32,478 of record JXCR01017374.1, read on the forward strand.
AGACCTGATCAAATTTTGGTTTAAGGCTAGTTTCATGCTCATTTAAACCACGATTCTCATTTATTTACATATTTAACACGTGAACTTTGATATTTACATGCATACCACTCAAATCTTAGCATCACAACGAAACATACCATTCGTACTAATATTTTAAAAATGTCGCCATAGGCTTATAATACCAAAATGTTATAAACATTGGAGATAATTACATGCACACAACGCAAAACATTGATCTTTACAAATTAACCCCCAAGTGATTCTCACATGGGTGGTTAATTTGTAAATATCAATTTTTGGGTATATATATATATTGGGTGCGTGTGAATGAAAGTGGATGTTAGATTTGTAAATAGCAAGTTTCAGGTGATTTGTATGTAATTGCCCCAAAAATATAAAAATCAAGCTAGGTGTCAGATAAATAAATAAATAAAATAGTGGCATGTACGTAAAATTACCTTAGATTTTACATTACATGGATCTAAAAGCAAAACTAATAATCTTACGGCATATCCTGACAAAAAAATTTAAGCAAATGTTCTGAGCCCATTTTTTCCATTACTAATTTGAATGCAAGCTTTTCAATCATAATAGTAAGATCCACACTACTTTTCGGTGCAGTACTACTCCCTTGTTACGTACAAGTTTAATGGGATTACAGAAAACTCAATCTCGTGCTCACAGAAATAAACAGAACTAAAAAGATTGGAAGATTTACATACTTACCACAAAATTCCAATGTATTTACATACCTAACAACCAAACTTCAGTTTTTACATATATACCACCGTAAACCTATGCATGAAAAAGGTACATTTTACGTTTTAAATGTTAAAATAAAAAGTATTTTTTTGTGATATGAAAGATTTTGCGTGGTAGAAATGTAAGAAGTAAAATTTAGGTGTTAGAAATGTAAATACATAGGTATTGAGTGGTATGCATGTAGGTGACCCAAGAAGATTTCATCCTAAGCCAGTAAAGCTGTAACTAGTGTAGCTAGAAAAATCAAATACATTACCTTCACAGTTTTATGATGAATTAAATGAAGTCAAAAAATTAAAATAAAATAAATTAAAGGAGGCAGCAGAATACCGCTGGTGGCAGGGGAGGTCAAGCATCAAAACCAGCTCCGGTCCAACCAGAATCTGAAGCTGCTCTGCTCTTCAGAATGATGTTTTTCTTCACTCTTGCAGGATTTGCTGTTGGCTTCTTTTCGCTCACTTCAACTTCATGTTGCTGGTTCTTACCATCTGATGCCAATTCAGTGCTTTTACTACCGGCTGAATCTNCCTTCAGAATGATGTTTTTCTTCACTCTTGCAGGATTTGCTGTAGGCTTCTTTTCCCTCACTTCAACTTCATGTTGCTGGTTCTTACCATCTGATGCCAATTCAGTGCTTTTACTACCGGCTGAATCTGCAGCTAGCTGTGCCTCCTTTTGTGGAGCTGTTGCATTGCTGTGAGATGGCTGCACTAGTTTGCCGTCCTGAAACAGGAATATATAAATAATTGCTGAAATCCTCAACATTAGCGGACGGAATGGAAATGAATTTGACGCATATTCATTCACTGTGATACCTTTCCGAAGTTTCATTTCTTGGAATGTTCTGCGAAATCAAATCCCAAACCCCAAAAGTTTTGATGTGGTTTTAGGGGAATTGAAGAAGCTTGATGAATACAATTCATAAGTTTATCGACCAAATTGCATGAATTCACTAGATCTGATTTAAACTACAATATTTAGTGAAGAAATGAACTATGAATAGAACATTTTTAGTGTGTAGAAAATAGTGGATATTTGGACTGCCCTGGTCATTGTCTAGATGTGTATGCACAAGAAAAGGACAGAGAGAATAACATAGAACAGGAGAAACATAAAAGCTTAATTCATTCACAAAGATTTTAGCAGTTCTTTATTCCAGTTCAAGAATAATAAGAGAGTGGCAGCTGCTGTGTAGCTATTTGGCCAAGTGTTTAAGAGTTTTGTCCCATATTATGATGAGTTCAATGCCCGACACGTACGGTTGCGTGTGTGAGTTTAGAATAAAAACAAACAAAAGCAGCAGCTGCATGTAGATGCATAAATGCAAAGATATAACGCTTTAGCAAATTTAATTCAAAACAATCTAAGCAGCCAGTTGACTGAATAAGACCGTGAGGAAATTTCACATTGAGGTACAGCAAACAAAACCAGATAATCACTGAGAGAAAACCAACAGATAATTTATAAGAATATAATTGCTACCAGTTCTTATTGTAAAGCAAAAAGGAAAGGATAATAAATAAATATAGCAAATAAAAAATATCATTTCTTTTTGACTCACCGAAAAATCACTAGAAACCCTGCTAGGATTAAGAGCTTCTAGTCTCCTTTTCAGCTCCTCCAAACGTGAATATTGAGTGTTAGCACTTTCCTGTACCTATCATATGAATCCAAAAGAGAAGTATAACGAGTATACTGTAGGGCACTGTATACTTTACAACCAAGAGTAAAAACTTAAATGCATACCAGTTTATTTAGGTCATCACAAAGTATCTGCTTGGCAGCTTCTTCATCCTTCACAACCTGAACTGCTGCTTCCCATGCCTGTGAAAATTTCACAAAAACTGGCACACCATCAAAAGAGGAAACAGGCGCCAAGCTGAAACATATACAGTTATGCAGCAAAATTTCCATCAGAATACTCTCAGCAGGATGGCCACCTTATTATTTTTAATCCCGACAATGGCGATCTCACTACAAATTAAAAACTCACCCACTTCATTAATGAAGAAAAATTTGCACATATATGTGAGCTCCAAAAATTCGCACGCCAACCTCCCACGATGAAGATGAGAGAGAGTTTGACATGCGTTTAGGGTCAAATTTTCGTAAGGCACAAGTCTTGTCTACTCTAGTTTGTCAAAAAAGAAATTGGGCTAAGTCAAATAGAAGCCTAAATTTGTCTGCTCTAGTTCTTATTACGTGGAAGATTGTACTGGTTAAGGTGGGACTAACGATTTTTTCCTACGAGCAAGACAGGATACTCGAGAATGGGCGATATATATTTAATTTTGGCTATTTTGAGAAATAATTCTCAGCTTTTATTTTTAACTCAGGCAATATTCTTGAACCCTTGAACCTAGTGTTTGAATATTCAAGTTATTGGTCAAGCATATGGATATTTGGGGCTTTCTAAATTGGAAAGATTTTAGAGGACTTTCCACATCTTCTGAGACAACTAACATGACTTTTAAGGCATAACATCTGACTGTAAGATCACCACATCACATACATGAAAGATTTAAACATTATACACATTTGATTAACTTTTACAAACACTCAAGTGCGTGCAAAACTTCACTTTGACCCCATCACGCGCATGTTGGATTTAAAAATTATAAAAATTTGACTAATTTTTACAAACACTCCAATGCGTGCAAAGCTTCACTTTGACCCCTCTCAAGTAGTGTCTTATGTTCATGTGTACATTAAAGTTGGAAATCACATATTATTTAAGGCGTGCTTCCTAAAGATCTTTCAAGTATCCACGAGTTCAATTCTTATTACACATATTGGTTGTTGTGTTCATCTTTGTCAAATTTTGTAAGTTTCGATTGCAGCAAGAGGATTCTATTTATACTCATTAGCGAGCTAGTGAGTTCCCTATACATCTTGTGCAGGTTCTATTTATCCTTGTTGGTGAACTATTGAGTCTCTAATAGATTTCATTTACAGTTATCGATGAGATGTCGAGTCCACTGTTGTCATGTGTAGGTTCAATCTATATTCATTTATGTCCATTGGAAATAATTTTTATGATAGATTGAACACCTGTTTTATCCTCAACTTGCAATTTATACGTTCATTTTGTTTAGATTTTAGCCCAATATGTTCAATTCAATTGCTCATTATAAATAGTGTTCAAATAAAATTTCAGTAACCTCTCAACATCGATCCGTCACAGGGCATATTTTGGAGTGCAAGACCTTCCCACAACGCCTAATAAGATGTACATGGTCAATGTCATGAAACATCTGACCAAGGGATCTTTTAACGCGTTGTACATAAGAAAATAAGTCTTCAATCCCCATAAAACAAAGAATTTTGCCATCATATTTAAACGAGCAAGAGTACTTAATTTATATATTTCTTTGCCACATTGGAATAACATGTATGTGTACTTAATTTTATTTTTTTCTTGTCGCGTCGGAATAACCCGCACTGGTACTGAATCTTCATGCGTTATACCTTTAAGCAAGTTACAAATTCAATGCCGATGAAATTTTGGAGCGATCAAACACACATGAGCTCAAGTAGCAATGGATAAACTTTTATTGCCCTAGACTTATATGTGGACCAGTTGCGGCAGATGAATAATTCTTCATTGGTATAGATTTACATGTCAATTGATTGCCAATAGGGGTGTCAAAAATCGACCTAACACAACAACTTGATTCAAACCTGAAGTGAATAATCCGGGTTAACTCAACTAATTTTTCAAACGTCATAAAGTTAAAAATCTCCGAGACATTTAATTTTTCAAATCGAGTTTGGTTGATCTGCTAACCCGAAATTAACTCAAAATTTACCCCAAGTTGACTCAAACTTAAACCCGAATTAGCTTTTATGTATGTATTAAACAATTAATGTGGGCCAGGTTTGGGTTAATCGAGTTGAAGGTGGGTCTAGTTCCGCTTGGACTTTTTGATTTGTTTAGTATTTAAGTTGGGTTCTAGTAAAATAGCTTCAACTCAAGTCAATTTCAAGTCAGACTTAAACTTGACCCACGAACCCAACTTGACATCCCTAATTGCTAGAACATGATGTAGCTTCATTCAATTTTTTCAAATTCTAGCACATTGGCACTATAAAGATGGGTGATTCTTGTAGCCGTCACGAGTTCTAAAAGTAGCAAGGGTGTTGTTTACTTTTGCATAAAAACAAACCATGCATCTTATTAGTGCGAATGAAATCTAGAACAACACACTAAGTACTATATCAGCATTCAACACTCTAACCAAGGTTTGGTTCATAAAAATTAAAAAACTGAAGTCATACCATATCAGCATGTCAACACTCCAGGTTAAGAGGGGTATGTTGATCTGGAACAGTCCCAGCACACTTATCAGAGATGGCTTAGCATTCCTGGCAATTGTCATATTAAGAAGGTCGTCCTAGTATTTTGAAAATCCCTGGTCGCTCCGATCGACGTCCAATGTGAAATGATCAAAACATTTGATCAAAATCTCCAGCAATGAAAGTTCTACGGTACTAAATTTCAGCAATTGCTATAAATAAAGACCAATGTAAGTTTTAAGGTTCACGTTCAATTCTAAGCAATAGTCTCTGTTGTTCTAGATTGTTGACACATCTAACCAAGGTTTGGTTATCCGTAGAGATATAGAGAGAATTTAAACGATTGATTCACAATTCCATCTATAATTGATCGGACCTCATGCACTAGTTCAATCCCTAGCGTGGGAGTCAGAGACTTATCTAGAGGGGCCAAACACTCATTGGAGGTATTGACCGACTTTTAGACAACTAGTGTGCTGTGTACTTCTAAGTAAAAAAATGTCCAGGGCATCTTATCACTCTGTCCGCATGAAGAAATATTACCAGCATAAGAGAATATAAAATTACTAGAAAATTAAAAGGAAATAATATATATATATATATATAGAGAGAGAGAGAGAGAGAGAGAGAGAGAGAGAGAGAATAGCTAGAGAGCTTGCTGTGTTCATTTGCTTGACGAAATTTCAACATAAAATTATATAGAAAATAATTGAAACGTATTAATTAAAAAACTTAAAGATTAAAACTGTTGTCCAATACTTACTATTTCGGGTAAAAGGAGGAGAGCAATCAATGGCACTCTCCATTTCATTTTCATATTAAGCATATGAATCCATGGACATATATATATATATATATATATATATATGTGTGTGTGTGTGTGTGTGTGTGTGTGTGTGTGTGTGAACTCAATATCCGGGTTCTAGATGGCATGCATAAATGTGTGCACTTAACAAACGCATACCCTCCCTTATCATTNGAAAGGTTTCCTCGGGGCAGAGGAAGAGAAGTGCAAGGAGGAGCAGTTTCTTACGGCAGAAGGAAGAAGAATGAAGAAAATGAAGATTGTTCTCTCTATGCTTCTTCTTGGTGGCTTGTGGCAGAAGAGAAATTGAGTTTATTTCTCTTGTAAGTTTATCTTCTTCANAGCCTAGTGTTTAAGAGTTTTGTCCCATATTATGATGAGTTCAATGCCCGACACGTACGGTTGTGTGTGTGAGTTTAGAATAAAAACAAACAAAAGCAACAGCTGCATGTAGATGCATAAATGCAAAGATATAACGCTTTAGCAAATTTAATTCAAAACAATCTAAGCAGCCAGTTGACTGAATAAGACCGTGAGGAAATTTCACATTGAGGTACAGCAAACAAAACCAGATAATCACTGAGAGAAAACCAACAGATAATTTATAAGAATATAATTGCAACCAGTTCTTATTATAAAGCAAAAAGGAAAGAATAATGAATAAATATAGCAAATCAAAAATATCATTTCTTTTTGACTCACCGAAAAATCACTAGAAACCCTGCTAGGATTAAGAGCTTCTAGTCTCCTTTTCAGCTCCTCCAAACGTGAATATTGAGTGTTGGCGCTTTCCTGTACCTGTCATATGAATGGCCAAAAGAGAAGTATAACGAGTATATTGTATGGCACTGTATACTTTACAACCAATAGTAAAAACTTAAATGTATACCAGTTTATTTAGGTCATCACAAAGTATCTGCTTGGCAGCTTCTTCATCCTTCATAACCTGAACTGCTGCTTCCCATTCCTGTGAACATTTCACAAAAACTGGCACACCATCAAAAGAGGAAACAGGCGCCAAGCTGAAACATATACAGTTATGCAGCCAAATTTCCATCAGAATACTCTCAGCAGGATGGCCACCTTATTATTTTTAATCCAGACAATGGCGATCTCACTACAAATTAAAAACTCACCCACTTCATTAATGAAGAAAAATTTGCACATATATGTGAGCTCCAAAAATTCGCACGCCAACCTCCCACGATGAAGATGAGAGAGAGTTTGGCATGTGTTTAGGGTCAAATTTTCGTAAGGCACAAGTCCTGTCTACTCTCATTTGTCAAAAAATAAATTGGGCTAAGTCAAATAGAAGCCTAAATTTGTCTGCTCTAGTTCTTATTACGTGGAAGATTGTACTGGTTAAGGTGGGACTAACGATCTTTTCCTACGAGCAAGACAAGATACTCGAGAATGCGCGGTATATATTTAATTTTGGCTACTTTGAGAAAAAAAAATTCTATAAAATTTAAATACTATCACACTTATATAGCAAAGATAATTCTAAGCTTTTATTTTTAACTCGGGCAATATTCTTGAACCCTTGAACCTAGTGTTTGAATATTCAAGTTATTGGTCAAGCATATGGATATTTGGGGCTTTCTAAATTGGAAAGATTTTAAAGGACTTTCCACCTCTTCTGAGACAACTAACATGACTTTTAACGCATAACATCTGACTGTAAGATCACCACATCACATACATGAAAGATTTAAACATTATACACATTTGATTAACTTTTACAAACACTCAAGTGTGTGCAAAGCTTCACTTTGACCCCTCTCAAGTAGTGTCTTATGTTCATGTGTACATTAAAGTTGGAAATCACATGTTATTTAAGGTGTGTGCTTCCTAAAGGGCTTTCAAGTATCCACGAGTTCAATTCTTATTACACATATTGGTTATTGTGTTCATCTTTGTCAAATTTTGTAAGTTTCAATTGCAGCAAGAGGATTCTATTTATACTCATTAGTGAGCTAGTGAGTTCCCTATACATCTTGTGCAGGTTCTATTTATCCTCGTTGGTGAACTATTGAGTCTCTACTAGATTTCATTTACAGTTATCGATGAGATGTCGAGTCCACTGTTGTCATGTGTAGGTTCAATCTATATTCATTTATGTTCATTGGAAATGTTTTTTATGATAGATTGAAAACCCATTTTATCCTCAACTTGCAATTTATACGTTCATTTTGTTTAGATTTTAGCCCAATATGTTCAATTCAATTGCTCATTTTAAATAGTGTTCAAATAAAATTTCAGTAACCTCTCAACGTCAATCCTTCACAGGGCATATTTTGGAGTGCAAGACCTTCCCACAACACCTAATAAGATGTGCATGGTCAATGTCATGAAACATCTGACCAAGGGATCTTTTAACACGTTGTACATAAGAAAATAAGTCTTCTATCCCCATAAAACAAAGAATTTTCCCATCATATTTAAACGAGTGAGAGTACTTAATTTATATACTTCTTTGCCACATTGGAATAACATGTATGTATACTTAATTTTATTTTTTTCCTGTCGCGTCGGAATAACCCGCACTAGTACTGAATCTTCATGTGTTATACCTTTAAGCAAGTTACAAATTCAATGCCGATGAAATTTTGGAGCGATCAAAACATGAGCTCAAGCAGCAATGGATAAACTTTTATTGCCCTAGACTTATATGTGGACCAGTTGCGGCAGATGAATAATTCTTCATTGGTATAGATTTACATGTCAACTGATTGCCAATAGAGGTGTCAAAAATTGACCAAACACAACAACTTGATTCAAACCTGAAGTGAATAATCCGGGTTAACTCAACTAATTTTTCAACCGTCATCAAGTTAAAAATCTCCGACACATTTAATTTTTCAAATCGAGTTTGGTTGATCCGCTAACCCGAAATTAACTCAAACTTAAACCCGAATAGCTTTTATGTATGTATTAAACAATTAATGTGGGCCATGTTTGGGTTAATCGGGTTGAAGGTGGGTCTAGTTCCGCTTGGACTTTTTGATTTGTTTAGTATTTAAGTTGGGTTCTAGTAAAACAGTTTCAAATCAAGTCAATTTCAAGTCAGACTTTAACTTGACCCACGAACCCAACTTGACATCCCTAATTGCCAGAACATGATGTAGCTTCATTCAATTTCTTCAAATTCTACAGCACGTTGGCACTATAAAGATGGGTGATTCTTGTAGCCGTCACGAGCTCTAAAAGTAGCAAGGGTGTTGTTGGTGATATATAGATCCTCAATTTACTTTTGCATAAAAACAAACCATGCATCTTATTAGTGCGAATGAAATCTGGAACAACACACTAAGTACTATATCAGCATTCAACACTCTAACCAAGGTTTCGTTTATAAAAATTAAAAAACTGAAGTCATACCATATCAGCATGTCAACACTCCAAGTTAAGAGGGGTATGTTGATCTGGAACAGTCCCAGCACACTTATCAGAGATGGCTTAGCATTCCCGGCAATTGTCATATTAAGAAGGTCGACCTAGCATTTTGAAAATTCCTGGTCGCTCCAATCGACGTCCAATGTGAAATGAACAAAACATTTGATCAAAATCTCCAGCAATGAAATTTCTACGGTACTAAATTTCAGCAATTACTATAAATAAAGACCAATGTAAGTTTTAAGGTTCACGTTCAATTTTACGCAATAGTCTCTGTTGTTCTAGATTGGTGACACATCTAACCAAGGTTTGGCTATCCGTAGAGATATAGAGAGAATTTAAACGATTGATTCACAATTCCATCTACAATTGATCGAACCTGATTCACTAGTTCAATCCCTAGCGTGGGAGTCAGAGACTTATCTAGAGGGGCCAAACACTCATTGG
>JXCR01017404.1:1377-11880 GCA_002079205.1 Phalaenopsis hybrid cultivar
TAATGGTCAATAGTGTTGATTTATTGAATATCAAAGAATGAGTGCAATTAGCTGAGTATTAATGAGCAGACACTAAAGTTCATGTATTGCCTATATAGTGCAAATGGGCAACTTGCCCTCAATGATTACCCTTTATAAGGCTCAATACTTCAAGGTGACTCCTTGAGCAACTTGTAATTGTGACTTACAGTGTTCAAGTATGCTATTGTGTGCTAATTAACTAATAATTAATGACTAACTCGAATGGCAACTCAAGAGCAACTTGTTTTAATGAACCAATTCAATCAATCCAAAAAGCATACCCAAATCACTAATAACTTAGCCAATCTCACATAATTGGCTTAATTAACCTAGCCCGAAATGATTATTGCTATATAAGTTTAAATTGCAATACTTTCTTTGTCAAAATATATGTTGCAATAAAAAAAGTTATAGTAGTCAAAGCAATAATAATTTCTTCATAAAAAAATAAATTTACTTGATTCAATAAACTAATTCTCTAAGCTCAATCAATCTAAATGAATAGACCCACATGACCAATAACTTAGTCAATCTCATTTAATTTGCTTATTTAATCTATACCTAGAAGATCATAGGCATACAAGTTTGAACTACAATAACTTCTTTATCAAAACACAGGTTCCACTAGCATTTACCGTAAAAGAAACTACCATATGATGTTGAAGCAATAGATATAACGTAAAAATGCAAAGCTAAATAGTAAGATTATTATTAATTGACAAGGCAAATGCAATAATGTCATATGAGGGTAAAGGAAGATCAATACTATACATTGCTGGTAAAGTTGATATGGATCAAGAAAGGAAAATTAACTACCCTGCAAACATCAAAATTATGACCATACCATCCATATTTCACTAAATAGCTAGAAGATAATAAATTTGGATATTTGTTTCACAAGACAACACACCTCAAATCCACGATAAAATTTTCCTTCACCAATGAGATCAAAATGAACTCTCCTTCTTGCAGGCTTATCTAGCAATGTGCAAACTGAGACAGAGCATGCTCCTTTAGACTTTAAGTGTGAAATGAGACAGGAGAGGGTGGCTCCTGTGTCTACAATATCTTCAACCTTGAAAAACATCAAACAATATACATTAGATCTTAAACAAATTAAAAAAAAGAGGCATTGAGAAGGAAATATCCACGAGAGGGTGAGCCATAGTGTTTGTTAAGCTTTATATTCAATTTTATAAAATATTGTTCTTTCTTCTCGATAATGCTAGAAAATTATCAACAAAGAAAGCTTCCTAAAAACTTAATTATATTCAGTGCCAATGTGAATGGTTAGAAACACGCTGGATTCTTGCTTTACTGTCATTTAGACTTAAGATTCATAAGCAATAAAAAATAAGCAAAAGTTTTAAATTAAGCTGATATTAATGTTTCAAAAAAAATTTAAAAAAAAAAGAGCCATTGATTTATAATAAATGCAGCTCAAGTAAATAAAAAAATTGTTATTTGAATGGTAAAAGTTTCCCCTATGAGTTGATTTGATTGATAGAAAATAAATAAAATATTTAAAAAAAAAAGTTTCATTTTCAATCATTTTAAAAGTGAAAATTTGATTATTACATTACAATTTTAGGTAGGTTTGTGAAACTATAAACCAAAATTTATTTCTATCTACACCAACAAAAAAAAAGTTAATAAATTTAACCATTTTTAAAACACATTTTTCATCCCCATGAAACCCAATGAAACCTAAATAAAATTTTCCTTTTATCATTACATCTCATAATAAGAAAAATAAAGTCTTCCATACCAAGCAAACTGATACTGATTAGCATAAAATGTACAAGACTTAGGCATAAGCAACCTGTTACCGTAGCACATGACTATATCATATTCGAATCCCACTGAAAGCTATTTATACACGCCACTGAATTACAAATCAAATACCACCTTAGAAAAGTTCACTTTATCGAGCACAAAAAGCTTCAAAATAAGAAAATGACAAAACAATAATTGTTTCACATTTACTACGGCTGGTAAAATGTAAGAAAGGGAAAATAGCATAGTTAGAATATTCGAAAACGATCGTGAAAATTTATGAATTTATAATATTCATACTAAGTTCAAACTTTATAGCAATACTCTTTTTCAAAATAACCTAATAAAGACATGGATAAGCAGATCGGATATAGAATTTAATCCACAATTAACAAGATAAATAATCTTCCACACTTGGAAACCAGCCTCGGGCATTTTGAACAATTAAAAAAAAAAACTCCAACCAGTGATGCATGGTTGTTTGATTCAATGTTATTAGATAAAAGTGATATCTACTGTTATTAGATAATAGTGATATCTAAATAATAGTGTTATTTAAATTAATAACAATGTCCTATATAAAAGTATCTCTGGTTAAATATTATTATACTTAGCAATTTAATATTATCTCAAGAGATGAATAATGTTTTTAAATTTTGAATTTCATGGTCATTTATTTTAACCGCTAGACAGCTCTCAGCAAAGATAACAACTAGCATCTACTAACATGACATTACCCAGCTCACCAAGCTGATATTTGCAAAACAAAAAGCCCCATGGGGCTCATTTTGTTGCCTGTAGTTCAGATTGAATTTTATAAAATGTTTACCTTTTTTTTTCATTTACTCTATTTAAGAATGAATATTGGGTTGGCTTATGTAAGTTTAAAATGTAAAACCGTCATTTGAAAAAAAGGTTAAGTAGACTTTTTTAGTTTGAAATCATTGCTAGCTTTTAACCACACCAAACCACCATTTGGCAACACTTTTCTTTTCTACTTTTGTTTTCTTTTTCACTTTTTTTTAAAAATATGTTTGCATTATTGCATAGTATTATTTTTATATATTTTTACTATTTTATTTTAAAAAACATTTTATTTTTAGAAGTATCAAAACATCTGGAATGTTTACATAAACAAAAAAAAATAAAAATAAAAATAAAAAACAAAAACAAAAGTGACCCTAAACGTGCAGAAATTTTCAGCTACTTTTTGAATGGTGTTTTCTAACACTGAGAAGTTTGCTTCTCCAAAAACACGGGGTTCAAACCACATAGAGATTTATAGCTCACCCTTTCAAGGGAAAAAAAACAGAACTTTAGTGCCCAATCTAGCCATAAACATACCAAAATTACGTGCTTTCCGCTGATATCGAGCTTCAGGTCACAAGAGATGATAGGAGCGCCATTTGACTTCGTTCCTGAGCCGTAAGACTCGGCGCGGATAAAATCTACGGCGATTGGAAGAGTGATATTGCGGACAATGTCGGCGAGGAAGATGAAAGCGCCGGTGGCTACGCCGACAAGGACGACAGGAGACGGGAATCGCTGAAAATCATTGGAGATCTCCCCTCCGAGCTCGGAAATGCGTGCGACGATCTCCTCCGCTGTCCAAAGCACCCGCTCGATATCCCCATACATGGTCATTGATAACTACTGTCACTATTTCCGACTCCCTTTCAACGAAAAATTATTGCCCAAGTTTGCGGCCAATCAAAATAATTCCTTTTATCCTTTTTGCCACCTTTTACCAAAATATATGTCACTACACTCTAATTTTTTTAATAAATATATTTTTTTATGCGTGTACTACCACACAAAATAATCGCTCCTCTTTTAACTTTCTCTTTCATTCAGTAGAAGTCTATTACATTCGGACTCCGCAAGTAGAGTTGTGAGCCGAGTCTCATCCACGTTCTCCATGTGGAATTTCAAGCCTCATAACATAAATGAATTAGAGCACGCAACCCGGCCCAACTAAAACCCGACTCCAGCCCAATAAGCAAAAAAAGTGACTTTTTGTCCAAAGTTAATCCCGCCAAAAGTCTTTCGTCACATTTTTTTGTTGTCGCCAGTACAAAAAAACGAATTTTATCACTTTAGGTTATCTTTGTGCAGGGTTCCACGGGTTATAACGCCGCCCACATATTATATAGCCGTCCTATAACACTCCCCTAGCCCGCGGCATAACACGTGGAGAATATTCTCTACGTGTTATCCCGCAGATTATAACGCCGTCCCACGTGTCATACAATCGCCCTATAACACTCCATTTGTCGCGGTATAACACGTGGGAATATTCACTGCGTGTTATACCCCAGGTTATAATGTCGCCCACGTGTTATGCAGCCGCCCTATAACATGTTCGAAATAATCACAGCATTCTAACGCACAGTCTAGCGGAATATTCCTCATGTGTCATGTCACGAATTTAATACGTTATTTTCAAAAATCACGTTTTATAGGCGATTTTAATCATGTTATATGGCGATTTAACGGGTTATTTTCAAATTTCATATGTTATAAGCGATTTTAGCCTCGTTATGTTCAAAATCGACTTATTATAATGATTAAAATAACATCAGTTATCAAAATATAACTATAATTATATGAATAAATAATTATAGATATATTATTTAGTTATTAAAATAATGCTATTATAAATGTAAAATAATGATGTTAAAATTTATCATAATAATGTTATTAACTATTCGTTACATGCTATTTAATACATATATATTTATAACTTAATTATATATATAAGTAAATACCACAACAAAATTTTTAATATAATAACTGATTTTAATTAATTAAATGCAACATATATATTATTTATTAAACTAATTCACTATTTTTATATTATTAAGTTATTAAAATATATATTAATTCTATAATAACTACAAAATTTATATTAGCACGTAAATATAGGTAATAACGCACTAAAACCACTGATTTAAAATATTTAAATATTAGTTAATGATATAACACATCGATTTAAAAAAAATTAAGTTAAATTCATCGTATAGCACGTTAACACCGCCTGATAACACTCCACATGTATTCTGTCGCTGCCCTATAACTCTCCCCTAACCCGCATTATAACACGTGTGGAATATTCCTTGTGTGTTATACCGCGGGCTATAACGTCGCCCTACATGTTATACAACTATCTTATAACACTCCCTAGCCCGCAGTATAATACATGAGGAATATTCTCTGCGTGTTATACAGGAAGTTATAGATGTTTATAGTTGTGTTAGAGATGTGTTATTGTGTGTTATTGTTGTATTATTCCATGTTATATATGTGTGATTGGTACTACTGCGGTGTTAGTAGAATTATAACACAATAATAACAGATAATAGCACAACAATAACACACAATAAAGAACAATAACACAACTATAAAACTTCAATAACACAACGAAGAGCCGTAGCCGAAGCGAAACCATCGTAGTACCGAATGGAAACTGCCGAAGACACGAAACGGAAGCACAGGCGTCGACAAAGCCAAAGGGCGAAGAGAGTCAAAATCGAACCAACGAAGAAGAAGGGATGCTGGAAAATCATCAAAGAACAAAAAGAAGGTGACCAAATCTACCATAAATGTGTTTTTTGTCTTGATCGCCATTTCGGTGGGCTAGATTCTGGTCGGGTCATGTTAAATGAGTGTTTTTTTATTTTTTTTTCACAGTGGAACTCACATTCCAGTTGGATTCCTCTTAATAGACTCTGGATGCAACCCTGCCCACGGAGTCCTGAGGCAGTAAATTTTCCTCTTTCAGACCCGTCTTTTGAAAAAGAAATGATTACAACATGACTCACACGCTTTGTGTTCACTCACACGCTTTGTGTTCGGAGTCCAATAATGGGCCTCACCACAATACACAAGTAGTGGTCAGTGTTAAAAATAATAGAGCCCACTTGACATATGGTATCCCACCATTGGACTCCGAATGCATTAGGAGTCATTCCTTTTGAAAAAACGGTTGTGCGTGCGTTGTCCAAAAATACTGTCACAAGGATGTTATATGTATGCCAATTTTATAGTTATGCTCCAGCATTTACGGTAAAAATGCTTGTTTACTGTGTATTATAGTGTTCTTTATAATAGACTAATTTGAATAACTTATACATGAAAATAAAAATTACATTCAAAATCTCAAAAACATATAAGTTAAAATATTATAGCTAGAACTGATATCTCACTTAACAGTAAGTAACACAACAATCAAACTCAAAAATAAAATTAGTAACACAATAACTAACCTTATCGTGATATTTAATTTGAAATGTAGATGATCAATTTCACAAGATAATTTCTTCTCCAAATAAACTCTCCATGCCTGATCAATATTTGAGGTGAAATCGTCTAACTGATTCGTCCACCAAAAGAAGTCACTCACCTCTGTTGATTTATTCCTTAGACACTTGTAAAGTTTTCTCACAGAGCTATGCTCCTTTCATGATGTAGCCATAGTTGCAACACAAGTCTCTAGAGGCACCGAAAAAGCTCGAGCTTATATTTCTAAAAGTTTAAAACTACAAACCACAAACAGTTAGATGAAATATTAACCAATAAAAATAATTAAATACATAATTAAAAATTTATAAAGTTGCAAGGTCTTTGATTAAAAGGATAAATTGATGAATAATGTGTCACTACAATAAGACAAAAATATCTTAAAAAAGGATCTTTGTTGCATTTAAACAATGTACTTGGTTGCCTTTGAAAAACGTAATATCGAGCTTGTATGTATCACAGAAGCATACACTACATAGGTCATCTAAAAGAAGCCCAACAATCATATGACCAAAAAGAAGGGGATCACAGTTTCCTTTATGGAAATTTCATACTTGTTGAAATCCATATCAACATATAGGTCATCTAGAAGAACCCTTATGACCATATATCTAATCATAAACATAAAAAAAAAAGCATATGTGGTTGGTTGCCCAATGGGTCATTCCTGCGAGAAAAATACATGCAAAAAAATCAAACATGCAAAAAAAGGAATCTCAATTTGCACCAAATTGAGATTCCATATGAACTTCATTGCATGAAAACGTCATTACAAAAAACATTAAGCATTTTTACAAGAGACAATACATAAATAAAGAAACAGTAGCATACAACATAATTTCGCCCATTAACTATTGCACTTGTAATTTTATCTCTCAACTTTGTCATCTCCCCAACATCTTCTTCACATAAAGATGAGAGTCTTCTGCTAAACATATTATTTCCTATGTTATATAGTTGACTCTTTCAAAATCAGGAATGCAATGTTTTGTGTAAGGAAAAAGTTTGAGATACTCTCTTTGTAACATATATCCAACTTTCGAACAAATAATATTTCTCTATTATAAATATAATCATTAATATTGAACTCAACTAATTATTTTATTTATTCATATTCAAGCAAACATGGAGGTGGTTATGGAAAGTTATATTTATGAGTTCATGTAATAAATTTGAATATGTAACTATTATGTGCATTGTCATCCCATCAAGTCATAACAAAAGTAAAATACATATTGAAATTAAATACATCCATAACATTTGTGTTTGTGAACCACAATGTTCAATGCATATAAACTTTTCACTATTAGAAACACGTACATCCATATGTGTTACATTAACTGCTCCAAGGCAGTCCTAAGTCATTTGTGTAAGATAATAGAGTTACTACTCTTAAATAAATGTTAGAAAATATGAACACAAAAACCTACCTTAAAATACAAAATATAGTGTTAATCTTGTGGAATCTCTATATAGGTGATTTGGAATATAGGATCTTCATATCTGATAACTTTTAAAGATAAGCTAATCAAAACATTAAAAAAACTAAAAATATATATTAATTCTTTCTGATGAATGTTAGAGTCGCTCAATGACTCCTCTCATATGCTCATTTTCTGATAAAATATAGAGAGTTATAACTAACATTTTTGTTGAAGTTATGTAGTCCATAATTTTTGTGAAGTTCTTTTAATGTATCAATAAATATGATTTGTGTCATACGAAACATGTTATTAAATCTTTTTGGATAACCCACAAGCAACTCCTCATTTGTCATTAATGTACATGAATGCCATGCAAGAAGTGTGAGTAATTGATGAATTGTAATACTTATATATTAAGCATAATGCAACTGCAATTTTTTTTTTTATGTATTTATCTATCCACATTATTCATTGTTGATGCAACTGACACATATAAATAACACTTATGTATTAGCAAGTAATACATTAAACAAAAATCATGATAATGAAAAGATAAAAAATAATGACAGATTGCAGTGCTCGTACATCAAAATTAATATTCTACACCCATATCAGTTAAACATAAAAAAGCCTAAAAATAACATGGAAGCCATACAACTCGATTCTCATAAAAGTAACATAAATAATTAACCATATAATTAGTTGTGTCAACAAAAATAACTCTCTCACTATCAAATCTTCTAATAACTTCATTAAAAATAAGCAAACCAACATGTTTTTATAAGTTTATGGAGTTTTTTTTCCAGTATTCTCATAACCTGTTAAATATAAGTTACCTGTGATGTGCTAAGCTCATTAGTGCATGACAACTAATTGTGAATTCTGACTTTTATAAACACCACATCATCTTTTTTATTTTTCTCAACTCTAGGATGTTTGGAGCGATTAGTTGATTCAACTTCATTTAGGTTAGGATTGGACCCTTCAAAAGAGTCAATAATTTGCTCAGCTTTTATATGCTCAGTTGTACCAGTTAACACACTCTCTCTCAGAGACTATGCATGATCACTTGTGGTCATAACTCCACCAAGCATTAGTTCCAACATCTCTTCAATGTGACTAAACTTGAACTTCTTTACAATTTACACGACCTATAAACTAAGTGAAAGTTAATATGTTGATATAATTGCGATGACATAAGAAAAAGTTGAAAGCACTAAACATTTAATAAAATTTTAGCTCAAATCTCTCGGCATATCATTCTTCTGAAACATCAATGGTTTGCTTTATGGGATCCTAACTTAAGCCCGTTGATGCTCGTTTTAACACTTTCCACATTTTCTAATCTTTTGTTTTAATTAAACTCATTTATTTTTCAATTGCAATATATCATAATATGTTTCAGTGCTTAATTTAATTTTTTTATAGTATTTTGTCATCCTTGTTAAATTAGGTGGTTGACATATTTCCCAATTCCACCTCCTTTAGACAAAATATGTAAGAGATTAACTTTAAGTTTTTATTCGCACGTAGTAGATGATTTGACTTTTTTTTATCTTACCCATCACCTCTGCTAGCCTGAAAGTACTAATCAACATAAAATCTTAGAAACAATAACTTGAACTCATCAAAACATAAATTAACTAAGAAGCAATCCACAACACCCCAACCACATAATTTATGTTTCAGAAGACATCACACCTCAAATCTAAATGACACAGACATATGAAAGTTCATGAAAAGCAAGGTAGCATATAATAAACATATGAAAGCCCACAATGAGCAAAATAGCATAAAATAAACATCTGAAATCTAATAAAATAACATGTCATGGGTCAACTTTATCATCCAAACTCAAATGTAACTAGCCTCGATTTTTTTTAATCATTTAGTTTCAGAGCACACTCATACATACAACCAAAGGACCCCATAAATTTTTTATTAGAACAAAACTGCATAAACAGGTGGCGAAGGCAGCATAAAGACGACAGTGCATTCAATTAAACATACCCAAGTCATGTAAGGTGGCTTGTAAAGCTCAACAGAACCAAAAAATAATTTTTAAATGTGTCATATCATATGTATAATAAATACCTATATCGAATCATCTTAAACTCATGCATTTATAAACCATGTGCCACATAATCAGTTACTATGGAAAAAAGGTCGATTAAGGAATTTATGAACCAATTGAAGCATCCAATATAACAAAGACATAGACCACATAGTTGAAACCACTCCATGGAACAACCTCACAAAACTCAAGAGCAATTGCAGGTGTTTTATCAACATCCCGTACACATAGGTTCCTATCAATAATCCTTGAGTTACTAAAGAAAAAAACACAAACAATAAGGAATAAAATAGTTGTAAAAAAACATCAATTAAGAGAAAGAAAATATAAATCCTATAAACCTGTGTAGGTAAAAAGAGTAGAGATGGTACTTATACTTACCAAAGTGGTTATTGACCTCATTTTTGGTGAGGTTGTTTCTGTCTTTAGAGCTTGAGATCTAGCCTTAAGACTTCCCTATTAACTCTTTAGAGGACTAGTAGTGGGAACCACACCACTTATAAATTCAAACCACCTCTTGGCTCTTTGTAGTCTCATGTGTGTGGTCCTGAATCCGCAGCACATGACTAAGTAGATTAAAGACCAACACATTGATACTCAATATGAGCTCACCATAAAGTTGGGTGATGCCTTAGGGAGACCCTTTGAATTTTAGAGGGTTTTATATCTTTGGAACACCACATACATATACAGCTCACTACTATAATTGACATACAACACACTCACACACACCCCACCATAAAAAAAAATAATCAATCTTTGAATTGAATTCCTACACATAAAAACAAATTTAAGACCAATNATATGTGAAATGCCTAACTTAGTTTTTTACCCCTAGGCACCTCCAAATTACCTAACTGCCCTTGGGACCCAAATTTGGCTAATATTCCCAAATTTTGCCAAAATACC
>JXCR01017449.1:0-12640 GCA_002079205.1 Phalaenopsis hybrid cultivar
TCCTTTGAATCTCTTCTCTTCCTTTCTCTTACAATACTCTCTACTAACACACTACAACTCCTTTTCTTCTCTCTAAAAGTATCCTAATTAATCTATGGAGGGGCGGCGGTGGCTAATTGAGTCTTTCCCAATCATTCAATCCAAGTCTTCTTTTATAATTTTTCAAAAGGTGCTTTGGTCTCTTTAAAATGTGCCAACATTCAATGAATCTTCTAAGAGTTGCCTGATTTCAATAACCATTTGAATGTATTTTCATGTCCATTAACCATAAACCATGTTTTCACCAAGAGTTGCTTCAAACACCCATTAAAAATTTTTTCCAAATTCATTGAATTATTAAATAACTACCTTTGGCGCGTAAGCACGAGGTATGTGGCACTTAGGCGCAACTTTCTCTGTTATCTTGGAGCTTAAGCTCTAGTCCTTGGTGCTTAAGTGCTACAGTTCTTTTGCACACATTCTTCATTATTGCTGCAAATTTGATCATTTTTCACTTCTTTCACCATTTTTATCCATTTGACTGTATCTAAAAGAAAACCACACAAATACATTCCATTAAAACACAATATTCTCAAAAATAGGTATAAAAATGTGTACATAAATGCTATATATTTTAGGTGTATCATGGATCAGACTATTATTCTTCTCTTGGTGTACCTCGCTCATTGCTTTCTTGGGCAGGTATAATCAACTACTTCCTTGATTCTAGAACCTTCTGTTTAATCACCCTTAACAAAGACGTTCTGAAATCTTTAAAGTATAAAGTGGTTTCGACCTCCACTAGGGTGGTTTGTTAGGAGAGATAAGCATCAAAATGAGTTTGTTATGGAATCAACCATTCTTTCCAAATATTTTGGACTGGGCCTTAAACTTTAAAATTATTTCATCTTCCATCCGAATTCAACTTGCTTTAAAAAAATCACGTAATGTTTTTCTCCTGAAGCTTTCCTCAACAACATGAAATTTTAATGTGAAAGACAAAAACAAAACTTTAAATTCAAAATGAAAAAACATTCAAAAAGATAAAATAAATAAAAAAGAAATTAAAATTAAAAAAAGTCAAAATTTTACTTGGATAAGTTTTGAAAGAAATACCTAGTTAGTAGGACAATTTCGTTAATTTCTGTTCTTGTGCCAAAATTACTACACCTAGAGATAGTGCGTAGGATACCGCTCAGAGATTTTCAGCTGGCAGGAACAATGTCATTCCCAAAGCTGATTTTCTCATTCATTGGAGGATATAACTTGCCTACCGATAAAACTGCCCACCACATGGGGTCAATGATTATGTTTGGGGTTGGATTTGACGAAGTCGTGGTAATATTCGGTAAAACACCTTATGCCGTATTGAATACGACTGCCCAGAAAGTTCAGGAACCGTCATATAGCTTTGACCTTAAGTGTAGCCAAGAGTTTCCTACACTTAAGAAGACAAAAGTCACAGTGACAACCTTTATATTTATTTTCCCCACTCTTGTCAAGCCTATCTCTTCCACTAGGGTGAGGACTGCCACTCCCAATGTCATTGGATTTACTTTCAATGTCTCTGTTTCCCAGTTTTCATCAAAGGGGAAAAGGATCTTGTATCAAGAAGAGTTGGTTAAGGCCTTCAACCCGATACTGTCTGTGTTTTAAATTGCGTCGAGTTCAAAGTCCGCACCATTGACCAAGTTAGAAAGAAGAAAACAAAATTGATAGATCTTAAAAGCCTAGATGGAAAGAGCTATAGAAGTGATTCTTACCAAAGGAGCTCCCCATCCGGAAGGAACATGGTTGCCTGAGACCTCACCTCTTCTCAAGGGAAGTAGGTTTCACCCTCTATTTGTTGCTTCTGGGGAGGCATATGTTTATAGAATTGCCACTACCACAACCCTCACCATCTCATCATAATGGTCACGGTAAGACAAAGGCACAACCCACACCTCTTACCCGAGTTTGACCCGCAAAGAACATTGTTTTATCATTGGAATCTGGAATAGAATGGGCTGCAATGTATCAGACCAGATGATGGTTGAAATTTTGAAAAAGGATAAACTTGTCAGATAATTTCATAGATCCGTCTCGAGAGGAGATGCACCGCGACCTCGTATATCTGTTAAGCTCCGTCATGAAGAGCATATGGTTACTGTCATCACCAACACCAACGTTGCTACCGCCTCCCTGAAGCATGTAGAACGTAGATCGGCAAAGTTTCATCTGGGTTTGAGAATACCACCAGTCAACATATGTGAAAAGCCCCCATGGACAAATAATGACAAAGGATCACTCATTATCATATTTGGTGCGCACTCCAGAGACCATGCTTCCTCCTAAAAAGCCAAAGTTACCAACAAGAAATCCCATCTCAAAACATTAAAATTGAAGGGAAAGTTGTAAAGACCTTCGGTCGCTGGATTGATACTGTGATAGAAGTCAAGGAATCACCTCCCTGAGAAGGATTATAAGTCTGAGGTTCCAACTGCCAGTACCACAACTACATCAAAATTCAACACAGGAAGAGGTTTTCATCAGGATCCTTAGACTGACCTTAAAGCCATCAAAGGGAGGTCAATTGTGGTTTCTTTAGAATAACTTAGAGTTGACATTACATAATTAACTAATTAACATAGAAATGCTACCGATGATGATGAAGGAAGAGTTTGTTGAAGTCAACGTTATTGAGACCAGAGCCACTTCATCTCTATGGGATGCCTCGTCAATTACTAGAGAAAGTTTTGCCAAGATTCTAAAGCGAGTTATCCCATAGAAAGATGAGCAGATCAACTACCTAGAGAAAAAGATGAAAGAAATAATGACCGTTGTGATAACCATATATAATCAACCTCAACCTCCAAACATGCTGGAGGTTGTTTAGATTGAAGCAACCAAAGAAGGATCCTGAAAAGGATATTATGCAGATGGTGGAGCAACAACTGAGGGCAGCCTTAGCGCAAAAAAAAGAAAGGAACACTAATTTTGAAGGGTAGACTCTACCCGAAGGAATTTGATGCGATACAATATCCCAAGGGTCTTGTACCACCGTCATTAAAAAATTTTGATGGAACCAGTAATCCCCGACAACATGTTCCACACTTCCAAACAAGTTGCTGTAATGCAGGGTGTAGTGAAGCATTATTCTTCCGCTAGTTCATAAGTAGCATTTCAGGAGTTGCCTTCGATTGTTATGCAGAGTTAACCAATGGCTCAATAAAAAATATTAACAGAACTAGAAAGCATGTTTGTCAAAAGATTCGCTGGCGCTTAGCACCACATCACCATAGGTGACCTTGAGGTGGAGCAACAATGGCCGATAGAAACCTTGGCGGACTACATTCTATGAGGGAGAAATTTAAGCATGAAATGCAAGCCACTGCTTTAAGAGCAACATTCGAGATTCTACTGAAGAGTATTCACGAGCCAGTGGCTTTTCTACTTAAGGGACTCAAACTAAAAAATTTTGAAAACCTACTTAGCAAAGCTGAGAGCCTTCAAGAAGAAGCAAAACAACTCGGGTTTCTGGAAAAGGTTAAGAAGCCAAAATCAGGGAAAACATTCGAGAAGAGGTTGGAGATGGTAGCGACAGTAGAGAAAGACAAGTAGCCAATGCAGATACAAGTCGAACAACCCTATCAAGGTTATTAACATCCTTATTACATGGTCTGCAACCATCCCACAGGAACCCTATCATGTAGACAAGAGGTCATCTTTGAAATTGGAACAGTAATTAAACAGAATATATCTATTCAAGAATGATTCCGTGGGAAATATGTTCCGTAACTTTATAAAGAAGTTAAGATTCATACTTTTAGAGCCAATAAAGCCAAAAAGGTCGGCAAGAAGGATCATTATTAGTATTGCTTGTATCACAGATTACTCAGCCATAACATAAATGATTGTTTTGTCTAAAAATTCTAGCTTGAAAGGAGCTTCAAGAATGAGAGCATAATGATCCTAATAGAATATTTGAAAAAACCTGAAAAAGGTATTGTCAATACAATCTCGGTTGATCTAATTGTTCCAATTGATCTCCATGCGCTTGATGATGGATAGAATATAGTTTGGACGATGTCTTGAAAGAAGATAGAACCAAATTCATAGTGCATTGATACAAGCTTCTGCCTAGAGTCCAAAGCCTTTGAAATCGGTACTATCAATTACAACGGCCAGGAGCAAACAATGTAGACAATTGAAGAAGTGAAGACTGATGAAGCACATAGTAGAGTAAGGGTTGCTCCTTATAGATTGGTTATTTTAGAATTGGAGCAGAAATCCCTCAAATAGTTGACTCTGTATGATTATTTTTTTGTCACATCGGGGTCATACAATGTTAAGGTTTTCTCAATTTCGGATACATTTTGACTATCTTTAGTGACAAAGTAACTGATAACAACCGATTTAATTTGATTTTCAATTCCAATGATATTTTTTAAATTATAGAAAATCTCAGTGAATTAGTTAATGGAGAGGAAGAAGACATTAACAATTTGGCATACGACAGCTCTAAAAATGAGTCACATGTCCTTGAATTTCAAGGAGTTCCGATTGCAATTAGCTTGGACTCCTCAGATTCATAAATACCTCTAGAATAGCCAATTACAACTTTGGAAAGGATACCTCTAGATACAACTCAGAGATTGCAGGAAATAACAAAAGTGAATTGGAGGAATCAGAAGGTATTACCTCTAAAAGTGGCTCTAAAAGATAAAGCAAAACAAATAGTCGTAGAATAAGTGCCAGTCCCGCAAGTAGAAGAAACACTCACTTGGGAAAGAAGCTGGTGAACTAAATAATAAAATAAACTAAAACATACTAACCCATCTTTGGAAGTTGCTTGCCAAACTAAGCATTTACGATGCTCTGATCCTGTCAAAGAAGATGAGAGAAACATTGATCAAGACCTTGCTTGATCTAGAAATTTGCGTAGCACATTTGGCTGGCACCTCCTTAGATGAGGTTTGTTCGTTAAAGGAACTATCTGGAGTGACCTCTATAGATGAAGACTTATTGCTCGGTACTGCTGACCATAACCGTACTTTGTATATGTCGGTCAACATAGACAGATTTATGCTCTCCAGGGTGTTAGTGGATCCAAGAGCATTGATCGACTTGATGAATTACTAACATTGGCCTACTTGGACATCGACACTCCCAAACTTGCAATTGACAAGATGATGCTAAGAGGTTTCAACCACAAGACAGAGAAAGCTCTTGGATCAATCACGCTAACAATGAGGATCAGTGATTTAGTAACAACGACCAAATTCCATATCATTGAGAAATTTCTTTCAATGACTTACTAGGTTGACCATGGATTCATGAGTACAAAGATGGTTCCTTCATCGCTACACCAATTTATAAACTACTATGAAGAAGTCCATGAGTGCTACATAAATGGAGATTTACAATCATTTTTGATACATGAAGTGGACATTCATGAAGAAGACACCTACTATTCTCCCCTAAAGCAGATGATCCTCTCCAGAGACACCGTTCAAAATAAAGTCAAAGACCCAAAAAGATTAGAGGGACAAGACCAGCCGGTTTCAGTCCAATGATCTCCCATCACTTCTACAGAATGAGATGTTAGAAATTCTTTTGGCGCTTGCATCCGTGGTCGACGCCGAGGATGAGGGTGAGAAAGAAATAACAAGGTTGTTGAATGAAAGAATTTGGTCATCAACATTGACTTGGAAGATGGCTTTGATGAAGAACAAAATGAGAAAAATGCAATTGTAATTAGCTAAAGGAAGCCTCAATTTCATATATCTTTATACAATGAAGAGAAAAGGAATATGAGTTAGTGTATGACAAAATTAACCACCATGTACAAGCGATGACCCTAACTTCGATCTGCCCTCACAAGGTCGAGGGTTTAATGGTCAAGGAAGTACAAAGTTTAGGGTAAGGCCGACAAGATTCCACTGTGGTTCTTCTTCTAGTTCTGAAGTTAATGTAAAACTGGAGGAGGAAAAACCTGTTGAATTAATAGAATTGCCTGTTGAGTGGTACTCCCTGTGTGTCCAAAAAATTGTTCAACATGGCTTTGTGCCTAAGAAATTGTCAAAGGATAAGTTTTACCTTTTCGAAGGATTGTGGAATAATAAAAATTGAACTTTTAGCTCGAAAGAAGGAGTTCGATTCAATTCGGTAGAGCTGATCGACGACATGGAGTTTTGCCTAGTTGTTACTTATAAATCAAATGAAGACTGTCTCGAAGAAACATATGACTTTGAAGAGCTTCCGGAAGAAGACGATCCACCAAAATTCGAAGAAGAAATTAAATCGACAATCGATGAACTGAAAGAGGTCAACTTAGGAACCAAATAAGAACCTAAACCTACTTTCATTAGCTCTTTGATGAATGAAAAGGAAACCAAAAACATGATAAAGATGTTAATGTAATCTAAAGATTGCTTTTCTTGGAGTTATAACAAGATGACTGGTTTAGCGTCAGAGGTTGCGGTTCACAAACTTGGAATGGATCAGACTATGACTTCAGTCAAATAAACTCCCAGAAAAACGCATCTCGAGATTGAGTAACAAGTCACGACTAAGGTCAAGAAACTAATAAATGCTAAATTTCTACGAAAAGAGCAATATCCAACATGATTGACCAATGTAGTGCCGATAAAAAAGAAGAACAGTCAGATCTGAGTCTTTGTTGAATTCAGAGATTTGAACAAGGTATGCCCGAAGGATGAATTCCCATTGCTAATTTCGAAATTACTGGTAGACATTGCATCATCACATGAAATATTCTCTTTTATGGATGGATCATCTAAATACAACTAGATCATGATGGAACCAGAAGATGCTACAGTTACAGCTTTCAGAGCACCCAACATAATATATTACTACTCAGTGATTCTTTTTGTATTAAAGAATGCTAGAGCCAACATACTAGAGGGCAATGATGAGAATTTTTGACGACCTCATTCACAAACAAGTGAAGTGCTACGTGGATGACTTGGTTATCAAGAGTAAACAAAAAGAGAATCACCTGTACGACTTGAGAATTGTCTTCGAATGACTTCATCAATTTAATCTTATAATGAATCCTTTAAAGTGTGCCTTCGGTATCACCTCAGGAAATTTTAGAATTAGTTGTTTTCCGCCGTAGGATTGAAATCAATCCGGAGAAGATTGAAGCTTCGCTGAAAAGCGCTCCCTAAAATCCTTGAAACAAATATGATCTTTTCAAGGGAAATTGACATACCTAAGATGCTTTATATCTAATATGTTAGGAAGGTTTCAGCCCTTTTCTGTGTTGATAAAAAAGACACCAAGTTTGTTTGGGATGATAAATGTTAACAGGCCTTTGAAAGTATTAAGAAGTACCTAATGACACATTTTGTTTTAGCAACCCCTATATCGAGTAGACCGCTGATACTTTATAGCGCGACATTAGATGACCTTGCTAGCCCAGGTCAATGATAAGAGTAAGTAAAATGCCCTCTATTACATAAGTTGTCATTTTGTACTTATGGAGGTAAAATATCCCCTATCAAGTAGAATTTTTTGGCTTTTATCTTCACTACCCAAAAGCTTAGACATTACATGTTTTCTCATATGGTCAACCTTATCTCGAAATTTAATCCACTGCAATTCTTGATGACCCGACTAACACTTTCTAGAAAATTAGCAAGATGATCGATGATATTATTACAATTCAATATAACATTTGAGCCTCTTCGCACCATTAAGGGGCAAATCATGGTGGATTTCCTTGCAGCACACTTGTTACCGACCGGGTCACCCCTCAATGACAAGTTGTCAGATGAAAAAGTAATGAGCACAGAAGACCCCTATGCTCAGCATTGGAAGATGTATTTTGATAGAGTTTTGACACCATAAAAAGATAAAAAGTCACAGAAAGTAGTGCCCAACAAGGCAAGTGTTCGATTGATCGTCATTACACTGAAGTGAGGAATGTTGCGGTACTCTTACCATCTGATAGATCCATGTACAAACAATGAAGCAGAATATAAGGCCTTAATAGTTTGGTTAGAATTGGCAATATTAATGAGAATAACTGACATCAAAATCTACGATGATTAGCTAATCATTCAACAAATGGCAAAGCAATACAAAATCCTAAAGCCGAGGTTAGAACAATATTTTTAGTGTACAATGAAATTGTTGGAGTGGATTCCCAATGTAACTTTATAAAGAATCCCAAGAGGGGAGAACACTCTTGTGGATGCCCTCAGAAATCTTGCTAAAGACTTTGTTTTCCCACAGAAGGATCCCATTGACACAACAATACAGGGACGTCAATTCCTCTCATAAATTGGCTTTGATTCCCTGCACAGATCGGGCATTGAAGAAACCGTGATAGCAGTTACTGAAGACACAGAAAACTAGCATCGACCGTTTATAGATTACATACAGACAGGGAAGCTATTAGACGATAGTTTAGCATCAAATCAAATAAAGAAGAGAGCACTATCTTAGGCTCTGATAGACAACATTTTGTATAGAAGATCCTTTGATCAAATGTGGTTAA
Organism: Phalaenopsis hybrid cultivar; assembly: GCA_002079205.1. Taxonomy (NCBI): domain Eukaryota; kingdom Viridiplantae; phylum Streptophyta; class Magnoliopsida; order Asparagales; family Orchidaceae; genus Phalaenopsis; species Phalaenopsis hybrid cultivar. The sequence continues at coordinate 8,486 of JXCR01017449.1, forward strand.
GATGTCTCAACGGATAAAAGGCCCAGGAAACCATCAGAAAGGTGCACTCCATACATTGTGGTGCTCATCAGTCAAGCCTAAATATGAAAATGAGGATCAAGAGATTCAATTACTACTAGCCGACAGTAATAGCAGACTGCATGAGAATAACTAGGAATTGTCACCAATGCCAGGTACACAGAGTGATCTTACAGAAACCTTCGAATGTACTACACCCGACAATCGTATAATAGCAATTTAAATGTTGGGGCACTGATATAGTGGATTATATAAACCCTCCATCATCAAAAGGAAATCGTTATCCTTGCGACAACAAACCACTTTTCAAAATGGGTAGAAGCGAAAACGTTAAGGAAAGTCAAAGCACACTATGTCCTGTAATTCTTCATAAACAAAGTTGTGTGTCAATTTGGTGTGCCACAGAGAATCATCTCATGCACAGGCTCAGCCTTTAGAAGCTCCAAGATCAATAACTTCGTCAAATGACACAACATAGATTGGAGGCGCTCTATAATTTACTACCCAAGTGTGAATGGATTGACGAAGGCCTTCAACAAAACACTCATGCAGATCTTAAAGAGGATGCAGAAACAGAACCATACACAATGTGCTACTTCCCCAATAGTATATAAGAATGAAGAGCACCCAAATGTGGAGCCATATGTTCCACAATTTGTTGAGCTGAAAAAATTATAGATCATTTTTGAAAATTAATTGGAAAGGTTTTAAAAAGTTAGGAAACAAAACTTTGAGCATTTTGAAAGAATGCAAGGGAAGCATGTCAACATTCTAGAAGGATTGGAACTGCACACCTACATCTTTTCTGAACATGAGCAAAGTAAGATAGCAGAATGTGTCTTTGACTTTAGAAATAGAGGCTGGGTGGGTCATTTGAAGAAAAGGAAATATTCAGAGCTTCAAAAATGGGTGAGGGGCAAAAGAAAGATCACCATCCAGTGTAATTATAAGACTTGATGAGGTAAACCTGATGCCTTCAATAATAAAGAGGATGATCAAGAGCATGGTTTCATAACACGTCTTACCAGTATATTTTGTACCCAAAAACTGTATAATCAACATCTATGTGGAGGGGAACTACATTCCACCCTATATAGACCATCATAATTTCCCGAGGTTGTTCTGCATAGTCTCCTTCATTCGTGAATGCAACATCATGTTCGAAAAGGAACTGCAGATCATTGGCCCAAGTGAATTCCGAGGGCTAGTAGAGATCTTTTTACTAGTTGGACCAGGTTTGATACTAAAGGGAAATAGAGCAGATTTGAAAAACACTATAATCCAGTGGTGCCACAGAGAAGAGTATCCATCACATTCCGAAAGATGGATGACAACAAGACACCATTCAGTTACCAACCAGAACCAAACGTGGAATGGTTACAACCTTTGAAGATATGATTATTCGGGGGCAGCATACCTCTAAGTGTATTTAAAAGAGCTTTTGGTTATGGAGAATGGCTTAGGAGGTGATGTTAGTCTGCCCATATTCTCAGATAACCAAGTAGATGTGAAGGCATGAACTTAAGGATGGCAGTCTAAAAACAAAAACTACTATTATGTTTTTATTTATTATTTACAAGAAAAGTGATATTTTTGGGATGTGTACTACTGTATTAGGATTAAAAAAAGTGTCTACAAGGGATTATTTTGTCCTAAGCAATTCAATGAAAATGCATATGTTTTGAAATCACCATTTTTGCGATTAATTTGGAGCCATTGGACCGAGCTCATTTCAATTCTAAAGACTTTCAATGAAAAAAAAATGATACAAACAAGAAAAAATAATGACAGCGATAGATCATTACTCCAAAGAAATTGATAATAGTAAAAGAACGGAAGAGATAAGGAAATAAGACAAATAAAATTGATAAAATAATCTTCAAACCAAAGTCGTCACAAACCACATAATTTCCACATTTCTCACGTTTCTCGTGATTCCCACATTTCCACAAATCTCACGATTCTCACAAATCCTACAACCTTTCAAATTCCACAAATATTCTCACAATCCTTCAACAAATTTTCTACAATCACATGACATTCCAGGGTTGGTGCAAGGATTACGATTCCTTACAATTACAACATTCTAGGGTCTGTGTAAGGATTCCAATTCTTTCTGCAATTTTTCTACAAACATGAAATTTTCAGGGATGGTGTGAGGTTTCTGATTCCTTCCATGAATTCACAATCTATCCATAAATTTTCTACACTCATGATATTCCAGGGTTAATGCAAGAATTCTGATTCCTTACAATTACAACATTCCAAGGTTGGTGCAAGGATTACGATTCCTTCTACAAATTTTCAACAAAATTGAAATTTCCAGTGTTGGTGTGAGGTTTTCGATTCCATCCACAAATTTTCCACAATCTATCCATAATGTTAGTGCAAGAATTATGATTTTCTACAATCACGATATTCTAAGGCTGGTGCAAGGATTTTGATTCCTTACAATCATAACATTTCAGGGTTGGTGTAAATATTCTGATTCCTTACAATTACAACATTCCAAGGTCGGTGCAAGGAGTCTGATTCCTAACAATCACAACATTCCAGGGTCAGTGTAAGGATTCCAATTCCATACAATCACAACATTTCAGGGTCAGTGCAAGGATTCCGACTCCTTACAATCACAACATTCTAAGGTTGGTGTGAGGATTCTGATTCCTTTTACAAACACAACATTTTCAGTGTCAGTGTGAGGATTTCAATTTTGTTTACAAACATAACATTTTTGGGTCAGTGCAATGTTTCTGATTTCTTAAACTAGTTCTTGAGTTGGATGTGAGTCATCTTGCTTTCCTTCTCAATCCGATCCCTACATCTAAAATATACATTACGTCAAATAAATTGATCGCAACCATCAAATCCCTGGAAAGGAGTCTTGATAACTGTCATCCTAATGCTTGATAAAAATACCTCACATATGAAACACATGAACAAACAAACTCCAAAACCCAAGCTCCAAATTACACTTGAGCCGCTCCCTAGACACCTTTCTAAATCCCTAGCGAGAGTTCTAAAATCTCCAAACTCAAGCTCAATCTCCAATCCTATTTGAGCTGAGGTTTGTATTTGCTTAGACATCGTCTCAGGTTTTGTTGATCGCTTTGGTCAACACTAATACGTGTGACATGCTTGTTTAACACAGTATAGTTTATTGAGAGTCCATTTATTGACCTCATTTTTGGTGAGATCTAAATTCCTCTCCTAAAGCTTAGGTTCTAGCCATTGGACTTTCCAATCGACCATCCTAGAAGACTAGTGAGGAGACTCACCCCACTTAGAAGTTCAAACCACATCTTGGCTCTTTTGTGAAGTCTCACTTGGGTGGTCTCAAGTCCTCAGCTCATGGTTGAGATAACTAGGACCAACATGTTGATGTTAAAAAAATGAGCTCCTATAGGATCATGAGGCCTTAGAGAGACCCTGGGTGGCTTGGCCTTTCACACCCCCATACCTCTCCCTATGCACACCACTACATTTCACATTCACCACATACACATTCATACACCTCACATAATTCACACACAAGCTGCACACCCTACACCCCCACATCACCACTACATTTCACATCCACCCACATTCATATACAATATACACTCTTCTACCAAGCACACCACACATTACAAACATCACCACCATGAGTCAACCTCACACTCTGCATAAGTCTACCTTATCAAACTACTCTAAACCAAATTCAAGACCAATTGGACCCCCTTTGACACTGAATTTAAACCCACCATTAAACCTCAAATTTAAGACCAATTGAGCCACACTTCATGATTAATATCCTCACATCATTTCTCGTAAATCACAAGCTCAACTTGAATTGACCACAAACCAAATTCAACCCCAACATCAACCCATCCTGACAAATTGTAAAAGCACACCAATCCAAAGCCCAACTCCTACGTTTTCCACCCCAAGCCCATACGACAAAATTCTGCCCCACCTCATCATCATGCTAAATATGACTAAGCCTAATGTATGAAATGACATGATTAATCAACTAAAATGGAATTTGATACGCCAAAAATATATGCATTTTTAGACCCATATTTAATACTCATTGTTGGTGATATTGCACTTTAATGGAAGATATTTTGATGTTTTCTTGTAGGTTGTTGATTTTTA
>JXCR01017460.1:0-10779 GCA_002079205.1 Phalaenopsis hybrid cultivar
AATAATAATAATAATAATAATAATAATAATACCAATAATAATAATACTAATAAAAAAAATAATGAAAAGAAAGGGGAGAAGCGTGAGCTTACATGCATGTGAGCGGTTCGAGCGACTCTATCCATTGTTGTGAGCCGCAAGCTGAGGGCAGAAGGGAGAAGGTGAGCTCGCTCCAAGTGCAAGCAGCGGCTCGCAAGCTCAAATCGAGCGAGCTTGTGCCCTGACTAAGAAAGAGGAAAAGGAGGAGAAGAAAGGAGAAACCGAGTAGGGTGCGTAAGTGCAGAGTCTTCCATGGCCTGGCAAAGCTCGAGTGACTCGCAGGAAGGGTGCATGCGTGCAAGTTTTGGTTCGTGTGCGTCTTATGCACGAAGAAGAAAGGAGGAGACACATCCGCTACCTATAAAAGGGGAAAACCTCGCTAAGAGGAAGGAAAAAGGGGGAAAATGAGGATTTCTCCTGTTGTGCGGCTTTTTTTTTTTGGCACTTGAGAGGGATATTTGAGCAAATATTTTACGTGCTACAAGCACAGAAAGAAACAACCGCAAAATATACTGAGATTTTTTCATCCTCAACTGTTTTCACTTTTTTAAGCACCCTCTTTAGAAATGCAAGTTTTATGTTTTTGTAAGATGTCAAATAAAACATATAAAATAAAATATCATATATGTAAGCATATGTGCAATCACCCTTAGAGATAAAAGGTGCAATGTACTCATGCACATAAAATGAAAATAATTGTCTACTTTTTTTGTGGGTTTTGGAAAAGGTTAAATGCATAATTTTATTATATGTTTAAACGGTGATTCTCACTGACAGATATTGTAACTGAAATAAATAACCAGAAAAATGATTTCTTAACTGTTTTCCCTTTTCCTATTTAATTTTTTTTTTTCAAAGTAATTTTTTTAAATAAAAATTGTTATAATTCAGTGAAATTTTACTTACTAATTAGTTTAACTCATACTTTCAACTATTAATATTTTTCAAGAAAACATGTTTACAATAGATGGATCTTAGAGCATGTGTAGAAACGTCAAGGAGCTGAGGAGGTAGGTAATACAATTCGGCTTTATTTTCTTTCAATCATAAAATTTAAATATGAATAAACTATTATAAATTAAATTTTGTGTAAGAGAATGGCTCTTTTATATTTTTGAATCTCTTATTTGGCAAATAAAACTATTTAGATAATTTTTTTACCCGTTTGACCATCTATTCCCGCCTTGGTATTCTGAGCTCCCGGTCGAGTCGTGACAAAAGTGATATCAAAGCTCGTCCTAAGTATAATGTTATTAGAGAGATAATCATACTACAAGAGCTATTAGAAAAATCATTAATTGTCAGTAAAAAATAAAATAACAATTCTAATATTCATAATAATAACTCTAAAGTTCTCATATCTTAGGGAAATGGATATAAATTGGAGAATATAAATGAGAATATTAAGGAGACGAGAGCTGCTGAACAATAGATTTTTACTGATCCCTCATCCAATTGTGCTAATGTTCCCGTGAAAGTATTGACTCAGAATATGACAACATTGACACATTCAAGGTTCTCAAACATAAGCCAGTAGTAGCGGAAAAACACTGATGAACAAGTATATAAAGTTATTCGAAAATATGAGACTTGCCACTCTTCTCAGGTTCAGGAGTTCCCATGGAGACTTAGAATTGTATATTGAGGATAGAAAAATCATTAACATCATACCCTGCCCATAGGAGAGAAGAGTTACATTAGCCTCCTTTGATTTCGAAAGAGAAACATAAAGTTGATAGCAGTCTAATCCAATTGGAGAATTGTGAAGGCATTTCAAGACTGGTTTGTACCTCTCTCAACTAGAAGGCAAAAGCAAGATAAATTCATCAGAATAGTGCAAAGTGATCAATCTATCATGCAAAATGAGATTGAGTTTTCAATGCTATCTAGATATACAACACAACTAATACCTATTGCAAAAGAGAAGTGTCACTATCTAGATTGAAGGAAGTTATCAGGAACCTTTAATTTCTTTAGGCATTGAGGATTAGTCAATTTTGGTTGAGAGTGAGAAGGATAGAGTTGATCTACTGGCTATGCAGAGGCGTAAAGATTTTTAGAAGAAGGGCGATGAGATGTCCAAATCTGAGCAAGCCACCCAGTTTGAGTAGCTCATCTTGAAGAAGCTTAAATCCAACAGTAGTGTTAGTGGCAGCAATAGCAATGTTACGACCTATGCCAAGTGTGAAAAAGCGTATTAAAAAGAATATATATCGAGTATCAACACCTATTTTTTGTGGCAATAGCTAGGACATATAGCAAGATCATGTCCTACTTTGGGTTAGAGGAATTTCGTAGATACCAGAGCAAGTGCTCCACCTCCTCGGATAAGTTTTGGCAAATATAGGTAAATTGAGTCGTCAAAGTCAACTCTAGCTATGAGTCAGACCCGCAAAGGAGTGCAACCTCGATTTTATACACTACCTCAAAAAAAAAAAAAAAACAAAGGACTTACATGGCCACATTACATATATTTATTTATTTCAGTAGATCTGACAAATTTTCAATTATTACTAGAAGTTTATATTCTCTTTATTATAAGTATTGTATCGATCCAAAATAAATTGGTCAAAATTTTATTTCATACTAAAGTATCACATTCCTTTATTTTTGAAGAGTTTGTAAGATCCGAAGGATTGGACTCATTCATGGTGACTGATGTCTTATTAGTCAATCTACATAATGGGTCTTGCATAGAGACTAATAGAATCTGTTGTGTGAGTCTGTCTGTGGAAGAAGCTTGAAGACAAATATGATAGTGTTAACATTAACCGAAGTTGAAATAATCTTAGGGATGAATTGGCTAGTAAATGAGTACCCAAAAGTCTTCTTAGATGTGTTATCAGGTTTACTTCCAAAAAAAGAGTGATATTTCACCATTAATTTGATGCATAATGCAAAACCAATAGCAAAGGCACCCTACATGATGGCAATTAAGGAGCTGGAAGAATTAAAGAGCTAGTTATAAGACATATTGGAGAAATAATTTATCAGACCAAGTACATCCCCCTGTGGAGCTCTAGTGATTTTGGTTAAGAAAGATGGAGCCTAAGATTATGCATTGATAATTGAGAATTAAACAAAAATAAAAAAGCAAATACTAGTTGATATGGATTGATGATATTTTTGATCAATTGGAAGAGATCTATGTATTTTCAAAGATTGATACATATATTTAAAAGGACTTGAATGTGTTCTCATGCAACACGATAAGGTAATCGCCTATGCCTCTAGAAAACTAAAAATTCATGAAGAAAATTATCCTACATACGATCTAAAGTTAGGAGCAATTGTATTTAATTTAACGATAAGTCATTAGTTTTATGGAGTCTAGTGTGAATTATTCACTGCTCATCAAAGCTTGAAGTATATTTTCACACAAATGAACTAAATTTATGACAAAGGCAATAGCTTGAACTCATTAAAGATTATAATTTGGATATACAATATCATCCAAGGAATGCAAATATTGTTGCGGAAGCATTAATCAAAAATACTGGTGGCAATGCTAATTTGTTGATTACACAACAAAAAGAGCTAATTAAAGATATGGAGTATTTATAGTTATCTATAGTTGCACCAAATGTTGAAAGTTTTAAACTGTTAAATCATTGTCAATGAATGTTGAGTTTCAGAAAGTATTTGACCAGGTGAATAATGGTTAGTGAAGAAACACAAGATCGATGAAGAAAAATTGTTGAGATGTATGAATAGAATTTGCATTCTTGACGTGAATGATTTACAAAAAAAATAATGCTTGAGGCACATTATTCATAATGCACAATACATCAAGGAAGCAACAAGATGTATCAGGAGGTCAATATCAATAAAATGCATTAGGAGCTCAAAGGCAGCTCAAAGGCTTATTCTGGTGGCCAGGATAGAAGTGCAGTGTAGTAGAATTCGTGGCAAGATGTCCTTATTAGATGGTTAAAGATGAACATCATAAGCCTAATGAGCTATTGCAACCGTTGCCTATGCCATAACTAAAATGGGAGGACATCACTATGAATTTCGCGAGTAGATTTATTATTGATTTTCTGACTAAGTATACACATTTCTTACGTATCATATAAATAAATTTTGTGAATAAGTTGGTCATAATTTATGTAGATGAAACCGTGTGACTGCATGGAGTACCAAAGGCCATAGTTTCAAATTGAGACAATAGATTCACATCTAGACTATCGAGCAAAATTCAAGAGGCATTGGGTACGCAAATGACGGCCAGACAAGTTTCCTCAAACAAACAGACAATCAGAAAAAACAATCCAACTCTTAGAAGACCCGCTTAGACTGTGTTGGATTTCGATGGAAACTGGCAAATGAACGTACTTCGATAAAATTTGCCAACAATAATAGCTTTCCTTTACTTTCAATTATAAGAGTTTAAATATGGATAAACAATTGTAAATTAAAGCTTCTATGGTAGAATAAATTTTTTATAATTGTAATATTTTTTTATTAGAGAATGAAACTACTTAGAAAGTTTTTCCTTCATGTAGTTGTCCATTCATTCCCGCCTAAGTATTTCAAGCTCCCGAGCCGGATGGTGGCAATGTCACTTTATCAAGGCAAATTGAAAGCATTCATGTCGTTTTCCAATTCATTTTAAACAAGGAAAAATATTATTTACATTGACAAATGGTCAAAGGGGCCAGTTTCAAGTATTGATCTAAAATGGAATCAATTCAAATCCCACATTGAAGATTATACAATCGAGTGAGTTGAGGAACAATAGTATGCTTCATCGATGGAGCCATGAGTTCCAATAATGATAATAGGCTCTCTAAAGAAATAATAATTAATCATCAGAAAACCCTTGTGGCTAAGCATGCCCCTTTTCAAAGTTCATGATCTAATATTTCTAGCAAAAATCAATCAACATAAGATTTTCTATGTTTCATATGGCTTCCACCTGATCATCTAAGCAATAGACTTTGAAATAAAATTACAGACGCATTCCAATATCCAATTGAACATGCTTATTTATGTGTCCATCTTTCTTGCTTAACTATTTCAGTTTGAGTTCCCTTTGTTCCTTATAATCAAATCTATGTCGCTCATCCTGATTAGAGTAAAATACTCAGACAGCTCCACATAAAATGTTTGAAGAACATTCCAAAGAAAGCCTGCCTATTCTCTTTCGTACTCCTCTTCAGCACAAACAGTCATATCAATCTGAATTGTTAATCAGAACAGAGTTTTTTCATCGAATATTATGGGTGAAAAAGATCAACAAGCCCCATGCTATTAAGAATCACAACAAAAATATGTATTCTTATGTGGCAGAACACATTCAAGAGTCGTTTTCATCAAGGGGATGAGAAAGTTTATGTTACGCTCCAATACGCAGTTAGCCTAGCAGAGGGACCCAGCAGAGGGACTGGCCAATTGCAATCCCGCCAGCCCACATATAAGCCGGCCTTCATCACAGGAAGAAGGGGAGGGAGCCGGGCAAGTCGCAGAGGAAGAAAAGGAAGGGGTGGGGTCCACTAGGGCCATATAATCACATATTTAAGGAGAGAAATTCACCGAGTTTGGAGGGAAGTAAATAAGGAAAGTTTCCAAATGTTGTATGCGGATTCTATTAAAGGGAAACCTAGGGTTTGTTTTATTTTCATTCATGCTTTGTTCTGGCTGCTATTTTCTTTCTTCTAGTGGTGTTCCTAACTACGTCTAAGGTTTGTGAGAGAGGATCTACCTCTCGAATAGTAGATCAGTTTTGTATCTTGCTTACTTTCATTTGGTTGTTGTAAGAGAAGCCCTTATTTGTGTTTTTTTTACACCTATCTATTGCGATTGCATTGTGGTTTGTTCGCTGATTTTGGTGTCGAGGTGTATGATATTAGTATAAGAGCATAAACCTTGGTGGGATGGCAGTAAGGAGAGTTGATGTGCTAGAAGGCGAGGCAGAGTAAATCAAATCAGGAATGGAAGATAGGTTCGCCAAGATGGAGGACAAGTTTTCTTTCATTGAAAGTCAATTGGAGAATGGATTTGAAAGCATAGGAGAAATGCGGGAGATGATGAAAAAGCTTAAAAGATGCAAGCCAAGGTCATGTCAATCACTCCAGTTGCCAATTCTAACCATAGGTTGATCAGGAAATCATTGGCTATGTCAAAAGTTAATGAGATAGAGTGAGAAGACAACAAAAAAAACCTCATTTACCTACAAGAACGTTCCCCTAGGACTCTGAGAGGAGTGGAGACTTCAGAAGGAGGGGAATGGGCCAAAAATTGGAGTGGTGTAAGAGGCATGGAAGAGCATGATGGAGGAATGAGGGATTTAGGAGTGGGATATGCTTATGACCGAAGGATGGAGTTCCACCGTAGACACATGGGGGTAAATACTGTAAGAAGAGGAGGTTCGGGGGGAGATGCAAAGGTCAAAAAACTGAAGATGTTAATCTTCGAAGGGGAGGACACACATGGATGGGTGTATCATGTGGAGTGATACTTTGTGATCAAAGGGTTGAATAAAGAAGAGAAGCGTAGCGGGACTACGCTTGGAAGGGAAGGCTTTAGCGTGGTTCCAATGGGTGAAGGTAAGGTATCTGATACACTCATGGGAGCAGTTTAAGGATTGCTTGTTGGAATGTTTTCGGAAGGAGAACTACACGAGCAATTTAATCCTCTGACTCGGAAGGGAAAGGTTATGGAGTACCGAAATTCCAGCTCTTGTCAGGGAGGTTGAGGTGGATTTCTACAGCAGTTTTGGAAGGGAACTTCTTGAAAGGCCTGAAGCTCGATATAGGAGCGGTCATCTGCCCCTTGAAACGACATGGATTGAGGAAAATGATGGAGCTCGCCCAGATGAGTGAGGATAAGAAACAGGTGAAGAAGATCGGCAAATGCGGAAACACCGAGGGATTCTACAAGAGCACCATGACAACCATGGCACCGAGGAGCTAGAAGGTGTCATTTCAAAAAGATACACAGAAGGAGAAGTGTACTGGGGCCCGTGGGTAATTTCAAGTGCCTCATAGATGCAAAAATGCGGGAAAAAGAGTCAAATGATTGTGTTACCGCTAAGAGGAGAAATATGCCCCAAGACACCATTGCAAGGAACACGTCATTCATATTCTTTTAGTTCAGGAGGAGAAAACAAAGAGAGAGGAATCAGATAAGGAAACAACGGAAGAGGGGCATCTGCATTTGGATGTTATGGAGGTTTCCCTCAGTTCGATGGTGGGATTTACCCCGAATAATCCCATGAAGGTGAGGGGATGGATCGAGGAATAACCAATTGTGATTTTGGTGGATAGTTGGGCCACACATAACTTTATCTCAAATCAGGTTGTGGAAAAGTTAAGGTTGAAGCTGGTGAATACAGGAAGCTTTGGCGTCATGATGAGGACAGGGAAGATTGAGAAAATTCAAGGAATTTGTAAGGGGTTGGTTCTAACACTACATGGCCTACAGTTAGAGGATAACTTCCTTTAGATTTGGGCAACACATATGTGATTCTTGGGATGAAGAGGTTGAGAACATTGGGAGAGATGAAGGTGTATTGGAAGTTCTTGAAGATAGAGTTCCAAGTGGAGGGTAGGAAGGTGGTGTTGAGAGGAGATGCTAACTTATGCAAAACTATGGTCTTGCTCAAAACCATGGTCAGATCGATTTGGGGAGCAAGACTGGATTACTTGGTGCAGTTACAGAGCATTGAGGAGGTTCAAGATTCAGAGTTGGCAGTTACCACCTCAGAGGGAGCACGAGCACACTACTATATTGAAGGAGAGTGTTTATCTCATCAACGTCAGACCATACAGGTACCCCCAGATTCAGGAGCATGATATAGAAAAGTTGATCAGGCAGATGCTCAAGGCTGGGATTATCAAGCCTATGTGAGCCCTTTTTTCAGTTTTGTACTGTTTGTGATGAAAAAAATGGTAGTTGGAGATCTGCGTGTACTACCAAGCTTTGAACAAAAAAATCGTGTTGGACAAGTTTCATATTCCTATGATTGATGGGCTGCAAGATGAGCTTTATGGGATAGTCATTTTCTCAAAAATTAATCTTAAGTCAGGATATCATCAGATTAGGATGAAGCCAGCGGATGTGCACAAGACAACAGTCAGGACACATGAAGGACATTACGACTTACGAGTTCTTAGTGATGTTGTTTGGCCTCATTAACGCCCAAACAATTTTTCAATTTCAACCTTATCTCCAGCAATTTGTCATGGTTTTCTTTGATGATATCCTGATCTATAATCATACAGAGACAAAACATGTGAGACACTTGAGGACAGTCCTGAAAACGTTGAGGAAGCACTAGTTGTATGCTAACTTGAAGAAATATTCTTTTGTTCATTTACAGGTGAAGTACCTAAAGTACATAGGACATGTGATGACCAGGACAGAGGTAACAGTGGATCAGTCTAAGATCGAGGCTATGATTGATTAGCCCTTAACGAGGAATTTGAAGTAATTGAGAGGATTCTTAAGACTCACAGGCTACTACGAAAAATTCATGAGATAATATGGCATGATAACACGGTCATCGAAGCAGCAGTTGAAAAAAAAACAATTTCCATTGGGGGGAAATATCAACACATGCATTTGAGCATCTGAAAAGAGTCATGACTAACGTATCGATATTAGCACTTCCAGATTTCAGTAAATCATTCATGGTGGAGACGGATGCGTCAAGATACAGATTGGAAGCAGTTATCAAGCAGGATCGGCGGTCAATTGCCTACTTCAGCCAGGTTCTTACAGAAGTGGCGGCCCTACAAGTTGGGACAGCATTTCTTGGTTGGGACAGATCAGAAGAGTTTAAAGTATCTTCTGGAGTAGCGGATGGTGACTGAGTAGCATCAGAGATGGCTATCCAAGCTACTGGGGTATGATTTTGAGATTCAACATCGGTCAAGATTGGAGAACAAGGCATCTGACACACTGTCGAAAAAGGTGGAAGAACCCCAATTGAGGACGTTGTCGATACCCTTGGTACTAAATCGGGGGTCTTGAGACAGGAGAGTGAAAGGGATGAGAAGCTGAGGGAAATAAGGGTTGAATTACTACAGGATTCAAACAGTCATCCAAAATATGTATTGGAGGGACAACAGCTGCTCCACCAGAGGCGGTTCGTGCTACCCAAGTTGTCAAGAGTGTATTCTCAGATTATTAGAAGAATTTCATGGCAGTGTGATCGAGGGACATTCAGGGGTGCAGAAGACCTACAGTCGTCTGACGACTGTGTTTTATTTAGTAGGGATGTGTAGAGACGCAGAGGGCATGGTGGCAAAATGTGATGTGTGCCAGCGGCACAAGAACTTGACCACGACACCAGGGGTTATTACAACCATTAGCGTTACCAGAGAAGGTATGGGAGGAATTAACGATGGATTTTATCGAGGGGTTGTCATGGTCAAAAGGATTCACTGTGATTACGGTGATCGTGGATCGCTTAAGTATGCACATTTCATTTCATTACGACATCCTTACACTATTGTCTCAATCGTGAAGTGTTTATCTGGGAAGTGGTCTGTTTGCACAACGTGTTGGAATTAATTGTATCGGATAGGGACAAGGTGTTCCTCATCCACATATGGAAAGAGTTATTTAGAACAAATAAATACAGAATGAAGAAGGACCATATATGTTAATTCATTATAAAGCAAACTTTTTCTTTACTATTTTATCATTTTTTTAATTAAAAACTCAAAAATACATACTGATTGAATTATGTTTAATTCTTGGAATAATTATGTCTAATTATTGCCTGGATAATGAAGGATAAGTCAAAACCATTAACAATGCAAATATATTTTACATAGGATTGATCATGCACGAGTATGGCTTATGATTGATAAAATGTTAATAAACAAGCTTCAAACAAGAACTACACAACTTGGAGCTTGGATCTATTTGTTTCATACAGGGTAAAGAGTAGCTTCACATTCATAACCATAATTTCTAGTCCAAAACTACGTGTGCGGAAGGCTTACGGAGTTGATATGAAGTATATAGGACAAGCAAATTAGTTCTCATATGGATAACCTTGAATAGTTATGCATGAGCTCCAAATTATCGGATAGAAGTTGGATTAACCTTGCAGCCGAAACCTGTAGAGTTATGACTGCTGCAATTCAATTCCTTCAGTAATAGGGGGTGGTTGGGAAATGCAGAAGTTAGATGTCACTTGATTTTAGATTACAAACTTGACTGTATTTATAAATATCATAAAAATATAAAAAAAAAATTATTTACATTCAAAAGAAAATTGAAAATATAAAATAGGACCTAAACATGAAGTAGCCTACTAATTCCAACATTCTCTCATTAAGAAGTGATCGACCCTTAAAATGAGGAGAAATAGGGCGATCAAAAATAAATTAGTTTCATTGATGCTCGCTAGCTAAGTCTCTTCTTAACCCATGGCTAACCACACAAGTTTTGGATTAAAATTATAATTTTGTAATTAAGCCCATACCCAAATTATATTTGAAAATCAATCCTTTCAAAGATGATTATGCATATCTTTTTGAGAACCCGTTGAATCACATTTTATTCTTAGATCATTTGTTACAACAGATACGACCTTTTTCTTTTCATTTGTCTATGGAATTTGCTCTGTTATTTCCCTTCTTGCCGCCAAGAGCTTCCAAGTTAGGACGGTTTATTCTCTTGCATTTGAGCAATTCAGCAACTGGGATGGTACTTGTGCTTTTCAGTAAGATTGCTCTTGACCCCCATAGGATCATGTGGCAAAATGATCTTCTTCAACTCCTT
>JXCR01017473.1:4891-129696 GCA_002079205.1 Phalaenopsis hybrid cultivar
ATTAGGGAAGTAAAATTTGATTTTAGAAATGAGTAAGAGAATTTAGTTGAAATTTTGTGTAATGAAGAAAAACTTTTAAGTTAAAAAAATTTAGTGTAGAAAATGATTAATATAAGTAACTATCTTTAGTAAGAAACATTGTACTTTTGAAAATTTTAGAAATTTAGACTTTTATTTTTAATACTTAAATTTTTTTTATTAAAGATAATTTTCAAAGCTATTATTATATTTATAAGTAAAANTTTTCAAAGCTATTATTATATAAGAAAAAGTTTTGTATTAAGGCTTTGCTTTAGGAAAGGAAAAGTAGAATTCAAAATTATTAAAGGCCTATCCAAATATAGTAATCCTTGCCTAAAAAAAGGAAAAAGAAAAGAAAAAAAAAGAAAAGAAAAAGAAAAAAAAAGAAGAAGAAAAAGTGAGGGAGGAGAAGCTTGAGGATTAGTGCATAANAAGAAAAGAAAAAGAAAAAGAAAAGAAAAAGAAAAAAAAAGAAGAAGAAAAAGTGAGGGAGGAGAAGCTTGAGGATTAGTGCATAATAAAAAATTGGTTCTACATTTGATCTTTTTAAAGTATAAGACTTGAGAAAATCTTAAGCTTACAAATATAATATAGTAAGTAAAATTATTCTAAATAAAAATTTTTAAGTGAAGATAATAAAAGAACTAAATTCTAAATTTGGAAGACTTACAATATTTCTAACTTAGATAGGAACTTATATTTTCATCTTACTTAACAATAAAAATTTCTAAACGTTAACTTGGTCTCATTTACTGAATATTTTTTCTAAATTGGACTACTATATTTCTAAATCTAAATTTTATTAANGTTTGGAAGACTTACAATATTTCTAACTTAGATAGGAACTTATATTTTCATCTTACTTAACAATAAAAATTTCTAAACGTTAACTTGGTCTCATTTACTGAATATTTTTTCTAAATTGGACTACTATATTTCTAAATCTAAATTTTATTAACTCCTAAAGAAATTTAAATACATATCATACATATTTAGTTTTTAAAGATTGAAGTGTCACTTGAGGATAAGTAATATTTTAAGTTTGCGGGATTTTGATATGCCTAAAATATATAGTGTTCTTAGACACATTTTTATGCTTATTTTTGAGATATTACGCTTTAATGGAAGACATTTTTGTGTTTTTCTTTTAGGTACAGGTAAAAAGTTGAAAATGCTTATAAGAGTGAAAAATGATCAAATTTGGAGCAAATAGGTGAAAAATGTGCAAAAGTGTTTTGGCGCCTAAGCACCNGGAGTGAAAAAGGATCAAATTTGGAGCAAATAGGTGAAAAATGTGCAAAAGTGTTTTGGCGCCTAAGCACCAGATCCGCCGCTTAAGCGCCAGGTAAACAGAGAAGGCCGCGCCTAAGCGTCAGTGGCCCCGCGCTTAAGTGCCAGTGACAGTTATTAGGCGAGTAAATTCAGTTTTTAGGAATTTTGAAGAGGTTTTTGAGGCACCTATTGACTTAATAGGTGGTTACAACCACAATGGACAAAAATTATTATGAAAGGATGCATCTCTTAAGGAAATACATCGAATCAAGACACATTTTTNATCAGTGTCCCCGCGCTTAAGTGCCAGTGACAGTTATTAGGCGAGTAAATTCAGTTTTTAAGAATTTTGAAGAGGTTTTTGAGGCACCTATTGGCTTAATAGGTGGACCACAATGGACAAAAATTATTATGAAAGGATGCATCTCTTAAGGAAATACATCGAATCAAGACACATTTTTGAAGAGATACCAATGCACCTTTTGGAGAATTATAACAGAAAGAAGATTGAGACTTTGAAAAAGGTCCTGAAAGTACTGGAAAAGTTTTGAAAGTTCAAAAATTAGGGAGTTAGTCGGAGAGATTTTCAGGCATCACATATTTATCCTTTTTATTTTAGTTTTATATTGAGAGTGTTGTAGAAGAGAAGAGATTTAAAGGAACTTCAAGAGTTTGGTGGAGGGCTTGAGATAAGTTTTTATCTTTTGATTTAGACTACTTTTAGTTTTAATTAAGACTTGTTGTTGGTTTGACAATAATTTCTACTTTTAAACTAAAGTGTGGTTTTGTTTTCTTCATGGATTCTGAGTAGTTTTTTTAATCTTCCTTCTTAAAATGATAAATAATTAAGTGTTGGATGGAAGTTGTGGAGAGTATTGATCTTTAATNTTACACCATAATTTGGAAACTTATATATTTTAATAGCTGTGGACTATGTCTCATAATGGATTTTGGCAAGTGCTCTAGCAAACTATGATGCTTAAAGTGTAGCTAAACTTTTAAGGAAAAATATTTTAAGTAGATTAGCTAAACTTTTAAGGAAAAATATTTTAAGTAGATTTGACATGCCTAGATTCATCATTAATGATGGAGGAAGTCATTTTAAAGATAGAAAAATTGAAAAACTAGTTGCTAAGTATGAAATTAAACATAGAATAGTCACACCTTATCATCCTCAAACCAATGATTTAATTGAGGTGTCTAATAGAGCAATCAAAAGGATTTTAGAAAAAAATGTCAATCATAGTAGAAAGGATTGATACCTTAAGACTAGATGATGCATTATGAGCTTATAAGACAGCTTACAAATCTCATATAGGAATGTTTCCTTATAGACTCATTTTTGTAAAAGCTTGTCACTTGCAAGTGGAATTAAAACATAAAGCTTATTGGTTTGTTAAAGCATTTAATTATAACTTAAAACAAACTTGTGAAAAAATATTATTATAGTTAAATCAAGTTGATGAAATTAGACAAGAATCTTATGAAAATGCAAAATTTATTAAGAAAAGATGAAAAACTAGCATGATCAAAATAATCTTTTGAAAGATTTCTAGCATAGATAAGAAGTTTTACTATAAAATACAAGATTGAATTATTTCTTAGAAAGCTTAAATCCAGGTGGTCGGGGTCATTTACTGTAATTAAATTTTATCCTTTTAGTGCAATTTATATCAAAGATCCTAAAATTGGTAGGATATTTAAAGTCAATGGACAAAGAATTAAAAATTTTATGGGTGGAAATAAACCTATAATTAATGAAGTTTAATTGCTCGGTCAACCTGAGTAAAAAGTTGGATTCGTCGGCTGACGACGTTAACCCAAGCATTTCTTGGGAGGTAACCCAAAGTATGTATTTGTGTTTTTATTTCTGTTTGTAGTATGTTGTGTTATTGTTTATTTTGGATTAGATTTTTTGAAGTTGTTTGTGGATGTTTGGATTGACTTTGGATTGCTTTGATTGAAGTATTTTATGGATGAGGTGATTTTTCAACTTCTCGTGATGACTAGACTTATATTTGTACTCTAGTAGAAGTGGATTACTAGTCCACTATGACTAAGTTCTTAGCCGAACTAGAGAACTAGCTGGAGACTGAATGAGTTTGGACATAGAACATGTCCATCTCAATTCCATTACTTCTTTTATCTGACCTTGTATTCCTTAAAATGGTGCAATACATCATTTGAAGAGTAACATAAGGATGACCCTACACTATTCTTATTACTATTAGAGGTGCATATGTTAGAGAATGAGGCAATGTTTGAGATTGGTTACAGATGTGAAGAAACTTGGGATTAAATTAATAATAAATATGCAATGTAAACTAAATAATAATGTAACTTTAATGAAAATAATTTATCATTAAATCCTCTTTTAAACTCTCAATTTCCTTTTACATATAACGCAAGTATACGTATTGTTCAAGTAATACAAGACTCTAATGGAGTCCTAGATATCGATCTCACATGGAAGCTGAAAATATATATAAGCTAGATATTTATATTCTATTCTTAATTTGAAATAAATATAAAAACAAAGTAAAGTACAAAGTTTAAAGTTAAACTACTCAAGTGAAATTCTACTAAATACGCAAATGTAAAACTGCAATAGTTAAGTTAAATTAGATGCTAAACTTTCAAAAGTAAAATTGCTGAAATAAAACAAAAGTTTTTGTTGAAAAAAAGTTCAAGTATGAGAAAACACCCTTCCTCTTTACAATGAAAATATGGCTTGTGAAGAAATTGAAATCATTTGAAAAAAATATTTAAAAATAGTTTTGTGCCAAATAGGAGCAATCCTATTCTCTACCCTATTCTGAGTGCTATAAAGAGCGTTGACTAATCTAGAGTTTGGTCCCTAATTCTATGGTTAGGCTGGGAGGTACTGACTGTCACTCCAGAGCTTCCACTACTCCCTCACCTGAGGGCTAAAATGCTCGCATTAGTTTCCAATCAATTGAACCAAATTGAAGATTCTAATATGTTACCTTAAAATCTTCCAATTCTACATCTAACGAATTATATTTCACTATTAATTTGCACCCAATCCCATGGATGACATACTCTCCCATGAAATCAAATGTGATTCTCCATTCGTTGTAGCAATCATATCCGTTTTTTAGAACATGTGTTTCTCAACACATTTTAACAATTCAATTGGCTAGATCAAAAAGTAAATGAAGATCAAAGTTAAAATCATCACAAATTATTGACATTTAAAACCGTAGAAAACAAAATCAATTCTTCACAAAACCATTTCTTCAAAGTAGGGAGAAGGATAAAGAAGACTACTTAGAATTCATGAGAAGGATACGATAAAACACAGACTTCATATATAATGAGCATTTATCACATTTAGATCAGAAAATTAAAAAAAAGATTTGATCATCAAGCACTATCCTGTGCTGCTCAACTAGAGATTTATAGACAGAATTAGTGGATTGGGGGAGACAAAATAGTGGAGTTCCCTGCATATCCTCCATACCAATTATATGAGAGGAGCAAGGCAATGCAGGAGGATTCTGATGAGGAAGCTGAGCTAAAAGCTGATGATGATGAGGAGGAGGAGTATTAGATTTTTTTTCTTTTTTACTTTGATGTGATGTATTGTAGACCTTATTTTTCCCTACTGCTACACTGATATGTTTAATTTTTATTTTTTTGTACTGGACATTCCTTTTTGATGCTAAAGTTATAAATGTTCTGGGCTAGTATGTATTGTTGCTTTAGATTATATATGGATTTGTTTATTGCGATATAGTAGTTCTTCTAATGCATATTGCATATTAAACTTGGTTGAACTGAGATTCAATTAATTATATAAATTTATCTTTCTATTCATACCTATATATTTTTCATCAAATACACATGTGGTAGAAATTAACTCAGTTCTATTCTTCTCCCTACTTATATTTTGGTTCTAAATGTTATACAAGCTAAAAATAAATTTTGGGGGGAGAAATTTTTTTTAAAGAAGCTTAGTATAAAATAATGGGAATATTATTTTACTATATATAGTAGAAAAGAATTGTATTTTTGAAAAACTAGGATTCTTAGATTTACACTCTAAAAGAATTTAAACACTGTTACAACTTATTCTCAAACTAACACTTACAACTTTTAAGTAGAGGAAAGTGATGTCCTACTAACTTTAGGAGGAGAATAGTGAAATTCAAAACTATTTAAGGCCAATCTAGATATAGTAATCCTCACATAAATTTTTAAGGAATTGAAAAGATATTGTAAAATAAAAGAAGGAAAAGTAAAAGAAAATAAAAAAGATATAAAAACTGAGGAGAAGCTAGAGGAGAAGCCTAATTAAAAATTGGTTTCACTTGAATATTCTTAAAGAAAAAGACTTAGATACAATACTAAACTTATTTTTATTCCAAACATTATTAGCAAAATTTTCACAAATAGAGTTTTTAAAGTTTGATTTTATACTTTCTAGGAATTCTATGTTTGATAAATTATAATTATTTTGGAAACAGATAGAAAATTAGGATTCCTATGTGAAATGCTAAACATGCTTATACCCTAGGTTGCACTATGACATTCCTAATGCAAAATTGTAGAAAATCTTGAAGAAACCAACTACCTCAAATTAATAAAATTAGTTTCTAAAGTTGTAGTGTTACTTGGGGACAAACATCATTTATGTTTGGGGATTTTGATATGTCTTTCAACATGTTTAAATTATTTTATATTTAGCACTTGTTTTTGAATGATTTAAGGAAAGGTTTTCTCAAGTTTTTCTCATAGAGATAATATGTAGGACATATGGAGCAAAACAAATTTGAAAAAGGGCAAAAAGGAGTTAAATGAAGCGATGTGGAACCAACAAGCCTGGAGCATAGATGCCAAATTTTGGGTGCCAAGACACTCCATTTAAGGGCCTTATCGCCAGCTTACTGGTACCCAGGCACTAGAATCCACTCAATCAACCCAAGAGGTCAACGCCTAGGTGCCAAGGCAAGGCAGTTTTCTATAGTTGCTCTACCACGATGTTGGGAGTTATGTGATAATTTTAAGTAATTCAAAATGAGTTTATAAGAAGTGGAGAAGCGTTAAAGAGGCCTAGGAGATATTGGTTCTATAGAAATTTCCACTTTTCTTGAGAGATTGGTGAGGGGTTTAGAGAGATACTTGTAAAGGAAGCATTGTAACATTGCAGGGAGGACTTGGAGTCATTATTGGAGGGACTTTTCAACTCTTTTCAGAGAAGAAAAGCTAAGTACCATGTTTTCATTTGTATTGGATTTATTGTAAACATACATTTAGTGTATTTGGTTGGTTAAATGCTGATGTTTTTGATTATAATCTTCATGCTTTGTGAGTAGATTTCTATTACTTTTCTCTTATGATGGATAAGTAGGAGTTGTAGGATGTTTTGAAAACTTTTAGAAATGGATTTTAATCTTAATGTGATAGTTTTTACTTCATGCTTTGTTTACTTATCAATTTGGCCAATGGGTATGTTAAAAACTGTTATGAACCCATAAAGACCCGGGAGGGCTATAGCTTTGACAACTAGTAAGAACCACATTGAACTAGTGGGTGAAGGAAAAATAGTCCATAGGGCAATGCAAATAGATAGGGAGATAGATTTTGATGGGGATAACTTGGGGGTTCCTAGAGTGACAGACATAAGCACTTATCAAGTTAAACCAAACTTCTTTACGCACTCGGGAGATGATAAATAAGATATATGCTCCTATATTTCAATAGCCACAATTGCAAATTTTTAGTATTCCATCCTATGTTTAACTTATGTAATCATAAGAGAAAGGTAGTCGTTATATCTTGATTTCCACCTAACCAATTAATCTTGGTAGATTTATTTTTGGACTTAGTGTTGCAATATAGAAGTAGCAGTTAGAAAAATTGTTGTAATCAACATTCAAAACTAATTCCTTAGTGTAGTAGGCTAGAACTTCTCTTATTAGATACATTACCTTGTTTCCTTGTGGGTTCAACATGCCAAAATCTTTTAAGCCCTAAACTACTAAAACAATACGTATACTTGCGTAAGAAATCTCAATGTGCAAGAAAATTTGAATTTAAGAATTTAATTAATTTGCTAGGTACCAGACCAACTTTTCTGATGCTATTATAAGAACTTACATTAGTACAATAATAGTTGAGTCGGATCAGGCATTAAAAATGAAAGAGTGCTCGAGTGGATACTCCTCCATCTACAACTCAAACAGAATGACCTACCCGCTTTGCAAGCTTATATGTGCATGCCACCACTAGGGTTTGGGAGTCAATGAGGACTAAAGTTTCATTGTATGAATTACGCTAGAGTTACAAAGGTAAGTAAAAAGGCTGAACAAAAAAGGGATACAAAGTTACCAAGCATTCATTATATTTTTGATGAACAGAAGCTCTCCACAGCGAGCAAAGGTGTACCACCGTGAAGATCTTTCCTGGTCTGTAGCGGAGGAGGAACATCTTCTGCTAGTGGAGCATCAATTCTCATAGCTTTTTCGGCTAAGAGATGGAGCGAATCATCTACTTAAGGCGAAGCATCACCTTGAGTGGTTTACGGGGCTGAAGAATGAAGCAGATTAAAGTATGTTGGTAGGGCTTGTGCAACCGTTCTTGAAGCCTCCCACTCATGAGACGGTACTTGGCTCAGATGCTAACAAAGTGGTATAGGGTCCAATACCTTTTGCCTCTTCGACTCTTCTCTATAAGCGGTGTGAAGTGAGAAGGTTACCAAACTCTTCTACATGATCTAATTTGGTGGTTGGTTGCTTGACTGGTTTTATTGATTCAGCCAGCCTTTTTTCATCGACCATTTTCTTCTCATCTCCTTTCCTTCACTTCACCCATCTTTTTCTTATGAAGTGGGCAGGAACTTTCCAGTTTCTTTTTTCTTTTGTCTCATGCAGGGAAAGTTCTTGAAATTAAATGCCCATAAGCCTTCAATAAGGCTTCCTCACTTATTGGATTTGTGACATTCAACATATTCATTCACTTGGATGACTGAATCACAAGAAGATGCAAGGGATGAGAAAAGGGAAAACACACTCAGAGCCCTATTTATAAGAAAAGAGGGACACAAAAATTGAGTATAAAATATTATAATATTTATTATTCATTATACAACAATCATGTTATTTAATTCTCTTATAATTTGGTAACTGTCACTTTCAAAGCAATAAGAAAATCGGGGAACTAAATATGTACATTAGGAATATGACTACATGAATATTAAGAAGAAATGATTGAAGAAATAAACAACAGGGATTATTCATGCAAATGATCAGTTAGTCTCATAGGCTGATTGAATGAAAAGAATGAATGATTTGACAAGTAGCGCACGGCCGCATCAGCACCAACTACCCAGTAACTACCATCTTAAAAATTAGAAGTCACCTAAGATGAGGTACTTCAACATAGACACAAAGACTGAAGGAATACTGCTTGTTAAATTACATTGATTTATCCTCTGCCCAATAAAATAACTCTACCTTATGATGATATATCTTCTTATGTCTCCACAGAATGGGCGACTGAAGATCACTGAAGACAAACAAATCTCGACCAATATAATGAACTTTAAGCAACCAAATTGGCCAATTGTGAATGTGAAGCTGTGTTCAAGGTAGTTACAATGCATAGTGACACTAACATCTACCCTAGGATGATATATCTTCACATTAAGTCTCCACAGAATGGGCGACCAAAGATCACTGAAGACGAACGAATCTTAGCAGATCGAATGACCTTCAAGCAACCAAATTGGATAATTATGAACGTGAAGCAGTGCTCAAGGCACTTACAGAAGCATAGAAACACTAGCATTGGTTATGGGGCTGTGATAAATGACATTCATTTACAAATGTGTAAATGAAACAACTCATTAATTATAGTAATTTTCCGCTCTTTAATATGAGACAACCATATAACTTACAAATCGTACCTAAGATGATCATTTTCAAGGAATCGACGAATGACATAATTCTCGCTAAAAAAACAAAGTGCTCAAATCTTCTTTTCTCTTCTTATATCCGATTAAAGCTTTATTCTTTAATCATGATCAACAAGACAATTTATGATCCAACAATATTTTTTTTTTGTCTTTGGAGTGATAGATGTTCATCTAGACCTCCTTTTTCAAAGTTTGAATGTCTATTTTTAGCTTGTTTTCTTTCATTATTGTCAAATAATTTTGTAGGACCTTGTGGTCTTTAGCTTTTTTATTTTTCGAATCGCAATAACTTTTTTTTTATTTTCCTTAAAATTGTGGTTGAATCATTTGTAATCAAGTTTATTTTATTGAATAAAGTCGGGCTTGTTTTTTATTTTTTTCATTTTCTTAAAAATAATAACGATGAAATGAATAATAAAAGAACGGGGTTTAAAGGATGAGAGGATTGAGGTTGACAGAAGTGATCAATTTAAAGGATTTCAGTTAAACTCGGTTTAAGTCTTACTTATAGCACCTACCAATAAGCCCCTTGAATTTAAAATATACGACTGACAAATTTATTATGATGCTTCTAAATTTTTAATTCCTCACACAAGAATTTAAATTCATACTAAAATTTTATCCCTTATTTTATTTTAGCAAATTCCTTATGATTTAATACGTTACAAATTAATATATGAATTTACTTTTTGTCCATAGGGCAATTCAAATAGATAGGGAGATAGAGTTTGATGGGGATAATTTGGGGGTTTCTACGGGTGCAGACAAAAGCACTTACCAAGTTAAACCAAACTTCTTTATGCACTCGAGAGAGGGCAAACAAGATATATGCTTCTATATGTCACTAGCCACAATTGCCAATTCTTAGTATTCTATCCTATGGTTCACTTATGTAATCATAAGAGAAAGGTCTTTATATCTTGATTCCTACATAACCAATTAATTGTTAGATTTAGATTTGAACTTTGTGTTGCAATTTAGAAGTAGTTGTTTGAAAAATGGTAGTAATCGACATTCCAAACTAATTCATTAGCTTAATAGACTAGAAATTCTCTTATTAGACTCCACCTCGTTTCCCTGTGGGTTTGACATGCCAAACTCTTTTGAGCCCTAAACTACTGAAACGATATGTATACTTATGTAAGAAACCTCAATGCACAAGAAAATTTAAATTTAAGAATTTAATTAATTTGCTAGTTACCAGACCAAGTTTTCTGATGCTATTATAAGAACTTACATCTGTACAATAATAGCTAAGGCAGATCAGGCATAAAAAAATGAAAGAGTACTGGAGTGGATACTCCTTCATTCGCAACTCAAACAGAAGGACCTACACTTTGCAAGCTTAGTTTTGCATGCCACCGCTGGGGTTTGAGAGTCAATGAGGACCAAAGTTTCATCTGTATTAGTTGAGCTAGTGTTACAAAAGGTAAATAAAAAGGATGAAAAAAAAAGTTCTACAAAGTTACCAGACATTCAATCTATTTTCATTGAATAGAAGCTCTCTACAGCGAGCAAAGGTGTACCACCACGAAGATCCTCCCTGGTCTATGGCGAATGAGGAACATCTTTTGCTAGTGAAGTATCAGTTCTCATAGCTTTGTCAGCTAAGAGACAGTGCGAATCATTTGCTCTAGGCGGAGCATCACTTTGAGTGGCCTTCGAGGCTGGAGAATGAAGCAGGGTAAAGTCTGGTGGCAGGACTTGTGCAACTATTCTTGAAGCCTCCCACTCTTGAGACAATACTTGGGTCAAATGCTAACGAATTGGTACATGGTCCAATACATTTCCCCCCTTTAACTCATCACTATAAGCGGCATGAAGTCAGACGATTCCCTAACCTCTTCCACACGATCTAGTTTGTGGTTGTTTGCTTGATTGGTTTTATTGATTTAACCGGCCTTTTTTCATCGACTGTTTTCTTCTCATCTCCTTTTTTTCCACTTTGCCCACCTTTTTCTTAAGAAGTGGGTGGGAACTTTCCAGTTTCTTTTTTGTTTTGTCTCATGCATGGAAAGCTCTAGAAATTGAATGTCTGAAAGCCTTTTATAAGGCTTCCTTACTTATTGGTTTTTTGCACCCATCACATTCATTTGTCTAGATGATTGAATCATAAGAAGAAGATGCAGGGGACGAGAAAAGGGAAAAACACACTCAGAGCCTTATTTATAGAAAAAGAGGGACACAAAAATAGAGTATAAAATATTATAATATTTGTTACTCATTATATAACAATCATTTTATTTAATTCTCTTATTATTTTGGTAGCTGTCACTTTCAAATAAGTAAGAGAATCAGAGAACTAAATATGTACATCAGAAATATGCATACACAAATATCGAGAAGAAATGATTGGAGACAAAGAATGCGGATTATTTATGTAAACGATTGGTCAGTCTGATAGGCTGACCAAATGTAAAGAATGGATGACCAGACGAGTAGCGCGACCGCATCAGCACCAACTACCCAGTAACTACCATCTTAAAAATTAGCAGTCACCTAAGATGAGGTACTTCAGTAGAGACACATAGACCAGAGGTAGACCACTTGTTAGATTATGTTGATTTATCTTCTGCCTAATAAAATAACTCTACCTTATGATGATATATCTTCTTAAGTTTCCATAGAATGGGCGGCCAAAGTTCACTGAAGATGAACGAATCTCGGCCAATCTAATGAACTCTAAGCAACTAAATTAGACAATTATGAATGTGAATCAGTGTTCAAGGCTCGTTACACAAGCATAGCGACACTAACATCTACCCTAGGATGATATATCTTCACATTAATTCTCCATAGATGAGCTACCAAAGATCACTGAAGACAAATGAATCTTTGCAAACCGAATGAACTCCAAGCAACCAAATTGGATAATTATGAATGTGAAGCAGTGCTCAAGGCAATTACAGAAGCATAGCGACACTAGCATTGGTTATGGGGTTGCGATAAATGACATTCAGTTATAAATGTGTAAATGTAACTCATTAATTATAGTAACTTTTCACTCTGTAATATGAGACAATCATGTAACTTACAAATCTTATTTATGAACTATAAATAACATATCATTTTTAAGGAGTTGACGAATGACATAATTCTAGGTAAAAATATAAAGTGCTCAAATCTTCTTCTCTGTTTTTTCATCTGACTAACACTCTATTCTATAATCATGATCAACATAACAATTTAGGATCCAACAATACTATTTTGTCTTTGGAGTGAAAGATATTCATATGTACTTCCTTCTTCAAATTTTGAATGTCTGTTTGAGCTTTTTTTCTCTCGTTGCAGTAAGATAATTTTGTGGGACCTTGTGGTCTTTAGCTCTTTTGTTTTTCGAATCACAATTACATTTTTTTATTTTCTTTAAATTTGTGGTTGATTCATTTGTAATCAAGTTTATTTTATTGAATAAATTTGGACTTGGTTTTTATATTATTTTTTATTTTTTTAAAAAAAGAATAATGATGAAACTTGGGTAAGAACAAAACGGGGTTTTAAAAACTGGGAGGAGCTATCAGAATGTTAGTTTGGGGCAACTGCAGCTTATCCAGCTTATCCAGATAAGCAACTTATACTGATAATCTGCTGCTAAACAGTTTATCCTGATAAGCTGGCTAGCTGTTTGGTTTGTGCATTTTGAAATTAGTTAATTCTGGATAAATGACCATTCTGTCCCTATTCTGGATAAATTATTTAGCTGTTTGGTTTGTGAGTTTGGAAAATAGCTGATTTGTAGTTTTTTGTGGATAAAATACCATTCTGACAGGTGTTGTGTTGCTGTTCAAAATGGGTCTCCATAAATGAATGTGATATCAAATATTAGAATACTATATTCAATGAATTTGATATCAAAACATATGGCCTTATATATATAAGAAAATGAGCCTCCATAAATAAATAAATAAAGCTTGAGAATTTTCAATGACAATGGGTAAGATGACGCATTGACGACTCAAAATATTGCAGACAAAGTTGAGCATGCACATAGAGTCAAAAGATCATAGAGTATTTAAGCCAATTCATAAATCTTTCCTTATACTAAATAATTGATTGTTGATGTTGGTGAATCCGAATGTTTTGAAAAAACAATATTTTTTTGATGATTTTGTCAAGTGGTATACAATCGAAACTTATTGAAAATATAAAACTAATAAAGTTTTAAAGCTTCAATCATTTTCAAAATAGAAACTTACTGAAAATATTGAGGAAGCATCAATCCAAGTGAGCCAACAAATTGAGTGCAAACATAAAAAACAAGCTGTACATAGAAAGAGTAATGATACTCAACAATTTTGATTTAAATTCAAGCAAAATCCAAGTCTAATCAACAATTTTCAATTTCAAATTGAATTTTAAGTTGATTCAGATAAAACTTAAGGAAATTTTTAAACAAGGCAACTTGCCTCTTTAACGGATGTTTAACAAAGTCATGTATTAGAAGAACCGTGAAGCCATAAATGTTTGCCAAAATAACTAGCAAAACTCTCATCCTTGCCTTCAAGCCTAGAAATGTCAC
Source organism: Phalaenopsis hybrid cultivar (assembly GCA_002079205.1). Taxonomy (NCBI): domain Eukaryota; kingdom Viridiplantae; phylum Streptophyta; class Magnoliopsida; order Asparagales; family Orchidaceae; genus Phalaenopsis; species Phalaenopsis hybrid cultivar. The sequence goes on from JXCR01017473.1 coordinate 18,643, forward strand.
TTATAAAAGACAACCAAAGTACTTGTAAATGCAAACCAATGAACATGTAAATGCAAATCAAAGGACATCCCTTTGTTTTTTCAGCTAAAGAAAACTATCCTGGCATTCTGTAGGGAAAATCACCATCCAAAGAAAAAGCAGGTAAATACAATGAAATCCAATAAAAACCATAAAAAATTGATCTTCCTAATCTCCTTACCACCTATTGCTCATTTATCACCACTCTAACCTCTAAAATCAATCCATCTCCCTCTGCAAAATTACACTCAATAAAAAACATGTTACAGTAAGACTGCATTTCAATTTAACCCACATCAGGGGTTCGGTAATAATTCACAGAAAACACTTTGACACACCCTAACCATAAAAAGAACAAAATAAAAAAAATAAAGGAATCTTCAGTAGGCGACCAATTGGTTAGGCTCTGTTGTGAGAACTGTAAGTATTGCAGAGAGTAAAGGCGATTTGTTAAGGGTTGCACAATTCAAATTAGTAAACCAATTTTACCTCCGCTCTGCTCAAATGCACAATCATCTTCGCATCCTTGCAATCCCAACACCAGAGTCGGTGCTTCTTTTGTTCTACCACAGGGGCATCGTCAAGCAGCGAGAGTAGATTCATGGCTCCGACTCTTCATCTAGCTCGAGAGCAAGTCCTTGGCAACGAATTTCCGCTGCACTTATCGGGCTGAGAAGCTTCCATCAGCATGCGGGTGAAAGCAGCGATCAGAAGGGATAGGTGAGGGAGGCAAATGCAGACGAGCGAAGGAGAAGACGGAGGGCATATGAGGAAATATACGAGAAACACAGAGGGAAGACGCTGTTCACGGGATTGATCCTGCGGCCCGCCTTTATCATAACAGGCGAACCTCCGTTTTCACATCCGCGGAACCAACGCACCAAACAAACAACAGAGCGCCGTTGTTTTAAGCTGCCCCAAACGGGTCCTAATCTTGATATGAATTAATAAAATTGTTAAAATAAAATTCATATGAATTGATCACCATCGACAAAACTGAAGTAAATCTGGACCATTCATTCATCTTACGGACAAACGGCTCGCCTCTAGAAGTTACATAAGCGGGAGTCGGAGAGCAGTAGCCGGTCGTAGAGATAGAGGAAGAGAGGGATGAGAGAAACGNAAGACACGCTTGCTCGGGGATTAGAGGTATCAGAAACGGACAACATTTGTCATGATGTGACTTTACATGTTAAACTCAATATTGTCATATTTTTCCTTGTAATTTTAACATGTTATTTCTTCTTTTTTTTGGGTTCTTTCTATAATCCATATTAGAGTTTCTTGATGTAATCCCAACTTTTTTGAGTTATATAAATATTATTAAACTTTTTTTGCAATTTCATTTCTAGATATCTGAGAAAATAACATTCTGCTACACAGATTATTCATTCAACTCAAAAAATTTACAAATAAGCTGTTTACAAAACGCACCAACCAAACAGCTAAACTGCTTATTCAAACCAGTGGGCAAAAGGGTCAATTTTTCACAATCAGTTGTTTTCCAGACGCGTTAACCAAACAGTCAGACAACTTATCCGGATCAGCTGGTCATCAGCAGATTATTAAGATAAGCTGCTTATCAGCAGAAGCTGAATAAGCTGCAGCTGCCCAAACAGACCCTTGTTAATCTCAATCATTAATTATCATACGGACAAACTGCAAAACGCTCGCGTCTCTGAAAGTTACATAAGCGGGAGTCGGAGAGCAGTAGCCGGTCGTAGAGATAGAGGAAGAGAGGGATGAGAGAAACGAACGGGCTTTGCCTCGAAGATTACGCGCGTTTCTTCAACAAAGAGGAAGAGCTTCAGCTAACCAGGGCTTCCCTCTTCAAGGTTTCTGCCTTCTCGATTTGTTCCCCCTTTCTTCCGATAAAAATTTGAATCGTTTCATCTTCCAGATCGCACGCATTAATGGGTTAAAGGTTCAGAACATCAAGAAGGTCAATCTCCTTGAAACGATGTTCCGCTTGATTCTCCTAATTGAAACATTGATTTCTCTGAATCATTGATTTCAGTCAAGCTTACTGGATGTTTTGCGCACGGTGGATCTGACACCTCCGGGCAGATCGACGATCGAAGAATGCCCGCTGAGCTCTTCCACCAATGCGGAGCTGTCTCTGGACGAAGTCATGAAGGACATCGCCTCCCTCGGGTGGCATGAATGTCCAATCGTCTCTATCCTAACCATCTACAATGACTCTGCGACGGAAGCGGCGAAGGAGAATGCTCCGATCTCTTCTTCTTGCACCTCCGACAGAGCTAAGATGATAAGCAACAAGGGCGGAGCATCGAAGCGTTCAGGAACAAAGCGCAAGGGAAAAAAATCCGTCGAAGAGTTGGTATATGGCTTAGCAGCCATTGATAGGGCGTGCGAAGAGGCAAGCAGCGGTCCCAGTGATGAAGGCATGTAGCATCGGATGACGGGTCTTTTTTTGTTTTTTCGGTGTGTTTGTGTGGCATTCTGTTCGTCTGCGTTCGTCCATTTCAGTAGTGGTGTGAAGAGATAGCAATTATTCGTTGAAACATCCTATTATGTTCCTACAATCCGTTGGTTTCCTTCTTAGGCTACCATAATTACTGATAATCTGATTCCGGGCGCGGCTCAAGATGAGCTAGGATGGGTTAGACCGACAATTACAGAGTTTTTGTTTTTGTTTTTCCCCGTTATGAAAATCGACTTCAGACAGATGGTTCTATGTGATAAATTGAAGAGGTTTTTACATACGTAAGAATTTACATATATCGCACCTATTCTCTTATATTTACTGGGGTGTTTGGATGAGGCACTTCAGTTTCTTCTATCTTCTGTGAGATTTGATGGTGGTTTTGATCAAGAGCTGCGTCAGGCAATTGTTGAGAGTGGTTATTTTTCACGGGAAGAGAGAGGAGAACGATAGGTTTTACAGTCTGCTTTGCCATCCTCCCCTGCTTTTCCAATCGGCCAAAGTAGGAGAGAGTGATAGAGTACTTATTTCGTGTGTATTTATGGAATCTTTATTTGGGACGTGTATCGCATGAAGACTTGCAAACGGTAGTCAATAAGAAGCTGCCACGTGTAATCCGATCCGACTCGGCCCGATCCTTCTTTTTTCCGTAAATTTAATGCATAAGGTCTTTTCTCGATTTTTCTCCACTTTACTTTCGCACTTTAGGGTTTGGAGCTGCCGAAATGGATTGCTCTGCCGACGAAAAGAACGACAACCACTTCTAGATTTGTGCGAGTTTATCTTCGTTCAGAATATTTTCGACGAAGACAACAAGAAGGACATCCAGATCCAAGTAAGTTTGGCTTCATGGAGAATGTTCTTTTCATCTTAAAGACATTGTTGCAGTTTGGGTTCCAAGGCTTGTACGAGTTTTATTTTTTGATTTTATGAATACTTCTGGCATTTGTCTGGGTTTATCGGAGGTTTAATTAGTTGATTTAATAGTATTACGTTAGTTTTTTATTTGAGGTATAGTTCTGACAAATTATTGCTTGTGTTTACAATTTGTTTCTCTGGATTTATCAGATTTTTACTTTAGTGGTATTCATTTTATTCGAAGTTGTTGTCGTTGTAACTGTTTATGTTATTTTTGCATTTAGGCTGGGGTAATGGTTTATAGTGTTACCGCGGTATTATCTTAGCAGTATTCTCGTGTTATTTTTGTTAATAAAGAATGTTGGTGTTATTATGGGGTTATTGTAGTATTATTATGATTTTATTGTTGTGTTATTGTATTGTTGAAGAGAGTTTTTTTGCTGCGGCTTTATGGTTTTATTGTTGTGTGATTATGATGTTATTGTCTTTGTTGTTAGTGTTATTGTGAGGTAATGATTTATAGTGTAACCGCGGTATTATCTTTGCAGTATTCTCGTGTTATTTTTTTTAACGAGGGATGTTGGTGTTATTGTGGTGTTATTGTAGTATTATTATGGTTTTATTGTTGTGTTATTGTACTGTTGAAGAGAGTTTTATTGCTGCGGCTTTATGGTTTTATTATTATGTGATTATGGTGTTATTGTCTTTCCTGTTGATGTTATTATGGGGTAATGATTTATAGTGTTACCGCGGTATTATCTTTGTAGTATTCTCGTATTATTTTTTTTAACGAGAGATATTGGTGTTATTGTAGGGTTATTGTGGTATTATTATGGTTTTCTTGTTGTGCTATTGTACTATTGAAGAGAGTTTTTTTGTTGCAACTTTATGATTTTATTATTGTGTTGTTGTCTTTGCCGTTTTAATAGACACACTTGTTTTACTATTGTCTTCTTATTTGTATTTCTATAACTTAAATCACTGAATGCAGGAAAGGAGGAAGATGGGCGAACAAGCCAAGTACAATTTTTGAGATGGAGTTATTTATTGATTCATTGAGAACTTGATCAGCATCATGAAGAAGTTGAAAGTTGTAATATATGTAACATTCATTTTAGTTGAGGGAGAGTTTCATGATTTCTCGGAGGCAATGAAATGGAGTTATTTAGTGATTCATATAATCTTGATTGATAAGCAGTTGAAAAATCATTTGCATCAATGATCAAAGGTTGATTGAGAGGAAGTTTCAGGCGGTTCGCACATCTAAAATTGATCGAGTTATATAATCTGATGTCAATGCTGAAGATGTGATTTGTATCAAGTAAGTCGTAATGAGTCTGCTAATTTGTGGAAACAGAATAAAATGTAATTGTAAGTTTTGATGTTATGGACTTCTTAAGTCTGATGTGAATGGTGTTCCGTCAAGTGAACCAGTTGGAACACCAGTCACATTAGACTTAAGAAGTGCAGAACAACATAACTTGCAATAATATTTTATTATATTTTCACAATTTAGCTAACCCATTACTTGATACAAATCACATCATCATCATTGTCATCAGATTATATAACTCGATCAATTTTAGATGTGCGAATAGTCTGAAACTTTCTCTCAATCAACTTTTGACCGTAGATGAGAATGATTTTTTGACTGCTTATCAATCAAGATTATCTGAATCATTAAATAACTCTATCTCATTGCCTCCGAGCAATCAAGAAACTCTACCTTCAACTAAAATGAATATTAGATATATTGCAATTTTCAGCTTCTTCACTGATCTTGACCAAGCCCTCAATAAGTAATCTCATTGCCCATAAATTTAACAAACATAGTTGGATCTGAATCTACATGCCAACGGCCTGACCTCCCCTTTGTCGCATACTATGTATTAAACGACGGTTATTGTTATATGTATCGTTATGTTTATTCAACTTGTTATATTATTGTGGTATTATTAGTGAATTATTTGAGTATTATTTATTTATTTTTCATTATGTAGTATATTATTTTATTGCGGAGTGATTGACGTATATTGACGTATTATTAACTTATATGTTTATTAACATCGAGGTGATGTATTATTATGGTATTATTCGAGTCTTATCATGTCGGCATTAATGTGATTAGTTTCGCGGTAATTTTTTAGTGCTCTGTTGTGTTATCGTGGTTTTATTGTTGTTTTATTATGTTTTTATTTAGTGGAATATTAGTATGGTTGTATCATGGTAACATTTGAGGATTCCTTGAAATTTTAAAATTTTTTTATCACGTGGGACCCGATTGTACTCTCACCCGATACTTCCCAAATTAATTGAACGAATAGAATACGAAACGTCTATCGAAAAAGAACTCTGGAGGAAAACAGATAGGCGCACCACCTCTTTTGCCATTTGCCATCTGTTTAGGGTTTCAAGTCTTCGTTCGCCGGTCGAAGTACATTTCTCAGTTCACCGCTAGAGTTCAGCTGATCAAGATGGAAGCTGAGCCTTTTGAGATGGAAATCGAAGAAAACCCTACGATAGTGGAAGCTGAAGAGCCATTGGCAATGGAAACCGAAGATGAGCCGTCAAGAATGCAGTCCAAGAAAAAAACCAATAACCGTAAGAAGAATGTTACTGAAGAAGGTTCCACAAGGTAATATTTTCTTTTCTTGGTTGTTTCTTCTCCTTCTAAATGCAGTTCTTCTTCTAAATGCATTTCTAAATAATACCTTGATAAAATGCAGTTCTTTTAAATAATGATTATTAGAGTTTCTTGGTTGTTTTTCTTCTTCTAATACTATGGTTCTTCAAGGTAATAGTGATTGTTACTGTGATAAAATGCAGTTCTTTTGAATAAAATGCAGTTTCTTTAATAAAAAGACTATTTTCGTATACAAAACTTGACTTGTACTAAATAATAAAGTCAAATAAAACCCTAATAATGCCATAAAGTCAAATGAAATTGTAATAATCCCATAAAGTCAATAATATCGTAATAAATTAAAATAATAGTATAAGATAATACCTTCAAAATATAACCATAATAATACCACAATAATTCTGTACTACAACGTTAATAATATCACCGAAATATAACCACAATATTATCGTAATAATACCGTAGTACTACATGAATAATACCATCGAAATATTACCACAATAATACCGTAATAACACCATAATAATATAACCACACCAAAATAACACCTGATATTTGTTGCATTGTATTATTTTTTGACAAGTTTGTGAACCCACGATCAATGAGCTATAGATGTTGACCATCTGGGGTTAGAGATGCGCTGGATAAGGTGAGGCATTCAATAGCCGAGGATACGAGATATGAGCTCAAGCAATGTTGTACAGTTCTTGGACCTCCCTCCATATCCTCAAGAGAATGTCTTGACACTTCAGATCTTGCAATGTTGGCAACAAGATAAAATAGTTTTCAAAATTAGAGGGAAAGAGTTGTGGCTATTGCCTGATGAAGTTGTCATGCTAATTGACATGCCAAATAGAGGTGCAGTGAAAAAGTGAAGTAAACGTCCATCTTGTGGCTTGTGGCGTGGATGCCCAACAGATGAGGAACAATCTTTTGGACTTCGTAAGAGGTGGGTCTTCTACCCCTTTTGCTAAATTGTTTATAAAATTTTTGTTATCTAATCTATTTTTTTGCTCGAGTAATTTTAATGTACCCGAAGGACTTAACAACTTTAGGGAGAACATAAAGGCTTTTGCCTCATTTAATTGGCCGACTGCGCTCTGTGATTTTTTTATAGAGCAAATTAATGCAGTGACCATCAAATTATTGCGGAACAAGCCCATTGGATGCATAAATGATTTTTTTTATTTGCTTACGGTCAGTATATTGTAGAACCTGAACATCGTTACTGTTTATTAATTATCTTTTATGTTGAATATTGTGTATCTTTTATGCAGCTCTGGTTTTTTGAGCATACATCTGTGGTAGCGTCTGCCAATGCTGAGGCCAGACCTAGGATGCTGAGATGACCAATAACTGTTAGCTTGAACTCCTTGCAAATAGATGTGGCCTTTAAGAGACTGACCAGTGAATAGGTCAGTCATTTACACTGTTGTCAATGATAAATTCTTGGACATACAAGAGGAGGAACTAAATTTTTTTGCCAATCCAGATGAGGGACTACCTGATATTTGTCAAATTCGTCAGTCTGAAATTAGAGCAGAACCTCTTGTAACATTTGATATCAGTTGTTGAAGGGGAGAGTGCCCCAGGATCAATTTTCAATGTAATGAACAAGAACCTTGAAGCACTAATTGATCTTATCGAAGGACATGAGAAATGGTTTAGGGAGTTCCGAGGGACTCTTAATACAATTACTGTTGGAGTTTCTGGTATGCAAGACCAAATGTTGAAAATAAATAATAAAATTGAAAAAAAATGAAAATGACGCTGCTGATATAGGCATAGTACTAGAGGAAGCATATACCCAGTCCCCCTCATCTCCCGTTGTATTCCCACATACTGACGAGGAATATGGACAACACCCCTCCCCTCCTGTGGGAATCCAACATGCTGTGAGGAATTTTCCCAGCTCCTCCCCTCCTGTTGTAATCACACATGCTGAAGTGGTATCTGCCCAACCCTCCTCCCCTCCTTTTGTAGTCACACATGCTGAAGAGCAATCTGCCCAACCCCCTCCCCTTCTGTTTTTGCTGGAATCCCACATGCTGCTGAGCATTCTGCCCAGCCCCCCTCTACTTCTGTTATAATCCCTCATGTTGATGAGGAATCTTCCCAGCCCCCCTCTTCTCCTGTTGGAATACCATATGCTACTAAGGAAACTGCCCAGCCCCCCACCCAGTTGATTTCCAGCTTATTGCATAGGGTGAAAGGGTCGACGCAGTCGTTGGAAGAAGGTTGCGAGCTCCCCTTTCAATCCCTTTGAATATAAACGAAGGAAAACATCAGAAGATGCTGAAAAGATTTTGTCTGCCGATGAAACAATGACTGATGAAGATACTTCTTGCTCTCTAGAAGAAATACATGTACAAATTTCAGAGATTGTAAAGCAAATACTTGATACTGCCACCTCATATCAACCAATTGCTGCTACTGCTGCCACCCCAGAACTACCTGATACTGTTGCCACCTCACCAATAACTGAAACAGCTTTGCAGTTCGTAGTATATGTACCTCCAGTACATGTACCGATACCACCTGCAGTGGACACATATGAAACATCAGTATTTCTAAACTAATTTGGATTAATATCTTATATGTAGTCTATTTCATTTAATATTTCAATAGCTTTGTTTATGTGTAGTCCTCACTAACTGAGAAACGTAGATTTTTCGGGGCGAGCACTGATATCTGAGGAAATGCAAACAATAATTGATCAGTGCTTGTCACAATACCCTATAAAGTGAGTATCATTCAATTGGTCGTTTCATCACAAGTTTATTAATGTGAGGTGATATAGATATTATTTTTACCCTTCATGAATGACTTTATTGTCCACCTAAGAGATAGTTCAATCTATATTGACATGGGTATGATGGATGATGTCTTGTGCAATGGATGGATTGAGAACGACCAAATGGATGCATTAGCCCTCATTCTTCATGAGAGGAAGACTCAAACTCCAGCATCATTTCGACGATATCTATATGTTTCCTCTTTATACTATGTATACAAATAAAATAATGTTCGTCATAAGATTTTTTATGCAGTCGATGATTATATTAAAGTGTATCAATTCATGCAGGCATATAAAAAAATGGAAAGTGGTGACAACTTAAGGTTTTTGCGCCACATTACGAAGAAAGCGGTGAAAGATGCTGAGATTATCTTGTTTCCCATTGTTGAAAACCAGCATTGGATATTGTTGATTGTTGACTTGAAGGATAAGAAATGGAGAATATATGATTCATTACCTATTAAAATGCATAAGACAATATGCGAGCGCGTTGCAAGTCATAAACTACATAATATGTCAATAACATTCTAATTTTGTCATTCAATAACAAATGTGCCACTCATTTTTGTAGATATCAATGTTTGTAGTGGATGCTAGAGTATGTTTTGGTACGAGGAAACCTGGATCAAGGGGGCTGACAATGGTTAAGGGCGTACTAACTCAAAGTAACAGCATTGACTGTGGCATATTTGTCTGCAAGTACATTGAAAAACTAGTTGAGGCCAACCCAGTTGATTGCAGCAAGGAGCTGCGGTGGCAAGATGAAATAGCAAGATTTCGGGCTGAATTAGCATATGAAATCTACATTTGGATCTCCTCCGTTAAAAAAGATTGAACTAATGTGTGGACTTTATTGTAATAAATTTATTTCCAATCAAACATTCATATTAACTGTTGCGTATTTTGCTGTATTGCAAATGGGACATTAATCTATTGCTGGTCTGGTTGTATAGATTTACGTTATATTGTGGTTTTACCTCTGCAGTATTCATATTGTTGTAATATATTTACTGCGCTGGTTGTATTTTGGTTTCTTTACGGTCGTGTTCAGGGTTTATTTGTGTAAAGCATTTCAAGAGCGATTGTTGTAATTAGCTATTTTTACGGTCGTGTTAAGGTTTTATTCGTGTAAAGTGTTTCATAAGCGCTGGTTTTATTGGAATATGCCGCCAAATATTCCAATGAAACCAGGCGAATCGACAGAATTAAACCTGTCTTACGGATGCCGCGCTGGTTGTATTTTGATTTCTTTACGGTCGTGTTCAGGTTTTATTCGTGTAAAGCGTTTCACGAGCGTTGGTTTTATTGGAATATGCCGCCAACGATTCCAATGAAACCAGACGGATCAACAGAAATAAACCTATCTTACGGCAACCGCGGTGGTTGTATTTTGGTTTCTTCACGGTCATCTTCAGGTTTTATTCGTGTAAAGCGTTTCACGAGGGCTGGTTTTATTTAAATATGTTGCCAAAGATTCCAATGAAACCAGACAGGTTGGCAGAAATAAACCTATCTTACGACAACCGCGATGGTTGTATTTTGGTTTCTTCACGGTCGTGTTCAGGTTTTATTCATATAAAGCATTTCACGAGCACTGGTTTTATTGGAATATGCTGTCAACGATTCCAATGAAACCAGGCGGATGACAAAAATAAACCTGTCTTACGGCAATTGCGATGGTTATATTTTGGTTTCTTCACAGTTGTGTTCAGATTTTATTTGTGTAAAGCGTTTCACGAGCGCTGGTTTTATTGGAATATGCCTCTAAAGATTCTAATGAAATCAGGCGGGTTGGCATAAATAAAACTGTCTTACGGCAACCGCGGTGGTTGTATTTTGGTTTCTTCATGATTATGTTCAGGTTTTATTCGTGTAAAGCGTTTCACGAGCGGTGGTTGTACTTAACTTTTTTTATGGTCGTCTTCAGGTTTTATTCGGGTATAGTGTTTCATGAGCGCTGGTTTTATTGGAATATGCTTTCAAAGATTCCAATGAAACCAGACAGATCGGCAGCAATAAACCCTTCTTACGGCAACCGCGGTGGTTGCATTTTGGTTTCTTCACGGTTGTGTTCAGATTTTATTTGTGTAAAGCGTTTCACGAGCGTTGGTTTTATTGAAATATGCCACCAAAGATTCCAATGAAACCAGACGGATCGACAGAAATAGACTTATCGTATGTACGACAATCCGCTGGTTGTACTTAAGTATTTTTATGGTCGTGTTCAGGTTTTATTTTATGAAGTGTTACACGTGCGCTGGTTTTATTGGAATATGCCGCCAAAGATTTTAATGAAACCAGACAGATCGATGGAAATAAAACTGTCTTACGGCAACATCGCTGGTTGTGTTTTGGTTTCTTTACGGTAGTATTCAGGTTTTATTCATGTAAATCGTATCACAAGCATTGGTTTTATAGGAATATGCCTCTATAATAACTCCTAAATAAAATCACAGTAAAATAAATGTCTTTTTCAACTTAAATAACAATAATACAACAATAAAAACTCCTGAATAAATAGTCTATATATTATCATGTATGCCCATCAATAAGCTCGTATATGTCCCTCTTTATTGTGTTTGAGAAAATTCCTGTACATTGATACTATTAATGAATAAATGTCAGGAAAGAAGTCTAGATCGAGTGGACAAAATTTCAGAAGGATCGATTTCACAACCTGACTAAAGTGATCCGCCATTGAAAATAAATTTGGATCGCATTCTGGAATGCTATCCTGACTTGAAACATTATCTTTCTATTTTCATGTATACAATATTGCATGTTAGCGAGTAATCTTTCATAAAAAAATAGAACTTAATATTATAGGTAACATTTACTTTTGCCTCTCTTGTTTTTTTCCTAGTACCCTTTTAACCTTGCATTGGATATTCCTTTTGGTTGTATGTTCGTGGGATCATTCACATTTTGCTCTTTACTGGGTGTCTTCTTCTTCTTTGATTCTGACTTTTTCGGATGGTCTTGTCCACTTATAACGACTTCAACATCGACTTTAAGTTTATTAAATGCCTCAAACACTAGCTTTTCGGCAAGTTCATGGCCTCGTGTTTTGGTGTCGATATGGTATGCAAATTTATGAATGTGATTTAGATAAATGAGTCCACTTGCAAAATTTGACAACATTTCTGATACTTTGTGATTTGCATAATCATAACTGTTATATATTTATCAGGAATTTTTGTAATATTTTTGTGTTGAAGAACCCTTAGAGCGTGAGCACATAATAAACCCATCATTTCAAATTTTTTACAACTACAGGTAATATCAGTATTACCTCTGTCCAATTTAAAAATCCAGGGTCTGACTCTGTCCTTATTATCGTGAGTTCAGATACGAAATTCTAAATCCATAGTAGTGGAGCACTGCACAGCAAGCCCATACAACCCATGTAGAAACTGTGCTTTAAACATTGAATATAACTTCCTTGTGTAAAGTGTAGCAACCTGTCTCAACATGGAACTATTTTTAACAGTGGGAGAAATTGCAGACCGCTTGCATTTAAATTCTTCATCCTTTTCATTTCTTCTCCAATCCTTGATGACATTTTCAAGACCCAAAAAACATTCGGTCAGGGTGCTTGTTGCCTTGAAGACATCTTGACAAACCTTATTCGTGGACTCATTTCTTTGCATTGATAGGATCCCCATTACAAAAATTTCTTTGTTGAAGGCGGTTGACCACTTATGCCTGATATTGTACAATTCATCCAACCAAACATTCTCGTGTAGGTTTTCTTTCTCGATCATTTCACCCCAAGTTTCTTCAAACTCCTCTTCAAAGTCACATTTGCTCAAGCATTTATGAAAAAAATCATGGACTCTCTTGCTACCCACGCCACAATGGACTTTTGAAGATAACTTCTTGTAAATGTGCCATTAACATAATCAATGTCTGGTTTGCGGAAGACACTCTTCAATGGCTTTAGACATTGCTTGGTCCTGGTCAGTGAATACTGTTATTGGATGCTTGTTATCCATTATACAGATAAAAGCTTTGAATAACCACTTGAATGATTCAATCGTTTCATCTGACAAAAAAACCAACACCAAATAGAACATTGTGTCAGTGGTGATTCACACCGACAATCAGAGCACAACATAAATTGTATTTATTCACTATATAACTTGTATCAAATATTATTACATCCCTAAAACAGTCATAATCAATCCTGGACATCCCGTCGCACCATAAAAAATTCATCAAACATCTCGCCTCATCAATTTGGAAGTCCCACACAAACATTGGATTCTCCGCTTGTCGAGTAGTGAACAATTGTATGAGAGAATTAACATCCCCTAATTCAATTTAAACTCTTCTCTCTCTTTCTATGAAATTATACGCATCCCTCTTTATGCAATCAATATTCTCCACTCCTCCGACCTTAGTAGCGAGAAATCTGAATGCATCACTGGTTCTAATCCATGATTTTGTCATTGATCTAAGGATATCAGCACTGACGTCACACATGTTTCTGCTGGAATGCAGTAGATGCTTGTCACCGTCCTCAGCCAACAAATGTTTGTGAATTTCTATGAATTTCTTTACTGACCAGTTGCCCTCTAAATCAACAAAGTATCAGATCATGGCTGGACAACAAGTCATTGTGTCCGCTCTTTTGAACCTCACCGTGATAGTGTCCTTCAACTCTTTCTTAAAACCAGCCTTACCACAAACAAAGTCCTTTCTCTTGAGCTTCTTTGAATTCGGTCAGAAATCACTGTGTTCTTTTTGCACAGTAAATCTAATATGGTGTGCATATAAACAATACTGTTCATAGGCTTCATTCTCGTTTTGGACCACTGCATGAAGTAATTTTTCTACCTTGGGTGACTGCAAATTTAAACATCATTAATACAAGGTTACAATACATAAATAACACGATAATAATACCATAATATAACCCAAATAACACCATGACAATGTCAATATAACTTGCCGAACAAATGTCGTTAAGAAATGTTACTAGCCTCATAAAAGAAAATCAAGTCAACAGATCCAATATTACCTTAATAACACTGTGATACTACCAAAATAACACTGAATTCCCACGAAAGTAACGTTGCATTGTGATACTACCAAAATAACACTGTGATACTACCAAAATAACATCAAATCCCCACAATAGTAACGTTACATTATGATACTACCAAAATAACTTCAAACCCCAACTAATATTATAACAAACAATCATAAATGAAAAACAACTACAAAAACAACTAGTGTATTACCATAATATTACCTAAATAAAACCACATCCCACCCAACCAAAACTTAGTGTTACACGTCATCTAAAAACATAGCAAATTTCAATAACAATAAAATTATTTCTTAAAACCTAGAACTACATTCAAACAAGTCCTCAACGTACCTGCCGATGTCCTTCTGCCGCATCTAAACTCTGCTCATTCTCATTACTCGCAAATATTCTGAGATTTGAGCTTATTGTTATGTTTCTCGAAAGTATTTTGAGATTCCAGCAACATTTCTTCGTAAAAAATTATTTCCATCGAACCAGGTCCAACGAATACGAGGCAACAAAATGAGAATATATTGAATCCTTAAACCCTAAAGGAGACAAAATGCCACTTTTTTTCAATTGGCGGGAATAAAAAATGACAAAAAAGTATTTTTTTTTGCGTGATTCGGGTCGGGTAGGGCAAAATATGACGAGTTTTTTTAGGTGAAAATCCATGTGGTATTGAATTCCATGTGGCAGTTTTTAATTCGGTACTGCATGCAGGCCTTCATGCGGTACACGTACCGAAGAATTTTTATTCGGTACGTGTACCGCATGAAGGCTTGCAAACGGAAGCCAATAAGAAGCTGCCACGTGTAATCCGGCCCCACTGCTATTATTTATGTTAAAAACTCTATTTTTTGACACCCGACCCGGAACAATTAGAAATGGAAAACAACTACAAAAACAACCAGTGTATTACCGTGATATTACCTAAATAACACCACATCCCACCCAACCGAAACTTAGCATCACACGTCATCTAAAAACAGAGCAAACTTCATTAACAATTAAATTATTTCTTAAAACCTAGAACTGCATTCAATCAAGTCCTCAGCGTACCTGCCGATGTCCTTCTGTCGCATCTAAACTCTGTTCATTCTCATTATTCTCTAAAATATTCTGAGATTCCATCTCATTGTTATGTTTCTCGCAAGTATTTTGAAATTCCAACAACATTTCTTCGTCAAAAATTATTTTCATCGAACTAGGTCCACCAAATACGAGACAACAAAATGAGAATATACTGAATCGCTAAATCTTAAAGGAGACAAAATGCCACTTTTTTTCATTTGGCGGGAATTGAAAATGACAAAAATGCGCTTTTTTTTGGGCGGGATTCAGGTCGGGTAGGGCAAAATATGACGAGTTTTTAAGGTGAAAATCCATGTGGCATCGAATTTCACATGGCCGTTTTTAATTCGGTACCGCATGCAGACCTTCATGCGGTAGACGTACCGAATAAAAATTTGTATTTATGAGTTTAAGGTGTTTATTCTGTATGTACAAGATTTTAAGTGTGACATATAGGAATTTGTATGTTTTGAGTGTTGTGTATGTAAAAATTCCTAAATTTAAATAAAAAAATAAAAAAAATTCTTTCAAGCTCATGCATATTTGATATATTTAAATGCGTCGGCGCTCGTATAAAGGTTATCTAATGATCTAGAAGAGAAGAGTGCGATGAAAGAGGGCACACTGACAAAGGATAATGTTGTCTTGTCGAATTGAGTGGAATAGTCCTAGCTAAGTCATCAAAGGTATAATTGAGCGAAGCACGAGATGGATCAAAGAAGACTGAAGAATACAAGAACAAGCCACTGAGCGAGGAACAAGCAAAAGAGTATCTGAGCCAACTATCACATGAGAGCCAATCTGAGAGAAGATTTTGTTCCCAAGTATTTTCAACAATCACAAGAGTGCCTAGATGTTATTTATCAAGTATTAAGGATTGACAGTCGAGTTGTATCGGCCAAGCTCAGCAAACCAAATTGATTCTACCTACCCAAAACAATCAACCAAGTTAGAAAGTAGTTAGATGATAGAACCACATACATGAAATAACTGAAATATCTAAGTACAAACTTCTTTAAAGAAAGGGCAAAACGTAATATAATTATATTGTACACTCCTCTATAAAGAGGAGAATCATTTATTAATAAGATACGATTGGTGACGACAGATTACAGTTCATTACTATTCACTCTTCTCTCTCTCTCTCTCCTTACACTCAATTTCTTGGGTGTGATTCATCAACAAATCAGAGTTCAATATCCTAAAACATGCGATGAGAGTGAATCATGTCACAAACAAGAAGAGGAGCACTCGAAAGAAAAAAAACCTACAAAATAGAGACTGATAAGAAGAAGTGCACCAAAGAATTTTTAACTCAACAGATCTAGAAGTTAAAGGATCAAATGTTGGATGTCATTCAAAATGCGTTCACTCAAGGAAGAGATCAACACCCCCTGAGAGGAAGGGTCACCACCAAATGATAGAAGAGCCCCTCTAGCCTTGTAAAGAGAAGATGACTCCCAATATTTTGATAGTGTTGAGTCGGCACCAATCGATCAACATTGGTTCAGTCGTATTGAGGCGCACGAACAGCCTCAAGAATGTGTTCTCTCAACAAATCTCTAAGGTCGAGCCCCCAGAGCGATCCAAGATTTCAATGCTAGAGGTCAATGAGTGGTGAATTGATCTGACTGACCACATTGCCTCGTTTGAGTCGATCATGTGTTTATAAAGAATCACTAACACACTGAGATGTCGTCTCTTCTTTATCACGCTGAGTGCCCTCGTGCGGTTCATTGGATTACTGCAAGGTAATCACATCGTTTATTGATTTTAAGTGGATATTTGTGGAGCAGTTTGTCAGTGCCCAGAAGCCTCAAAAGAATGTGTAGGCTCTAATATAGATCTGCCAGTGATAGAATTATAGTTTTCTCTCTATCATTGACAGATCTATATTATAACGACATGTCACTAGTTGGCGAATATACATTGACTATAGAAAATTAAATTCTGTCACCAGGAAAGATCATTTTTCTTTACATTTTCTAGAGCAAATGTTAAATAGACCGGCTGAGCACAAATATTTTTGCTTTTTAGATGGATATATTAGTTATCAACAAATTCATATTGCTCCCGAGGATCAAGAAAAGACAAAATTTACTAGTCCTTATGGTACTTTTGCTTTTAGATGAATGTCTTTTGGTTTATGTAATGCACCTGCAACATTTCAAAAATGTATGATGTTTATATTTTGTGATTTAATTGAAAAAGGAATAGAAGTTTTTATGGATGACTATTATGTGTTTGAAAGTTCATTTGAATCATGTTTAAATCATTTAGAAAAAAGTTTTAGGATGATTTTAAAAGACAAATTTAGTATTAAATTGGGAGAAATGCTAATTTATGGTTGCAGGAGTAATTGTACTTGGACATAAAATATCTGAAAAATGATATGAAAATAGATTCGACAAAAATTTAAGTTATAGCTAAACTACATCCTTCTACTATAGTCAGAGGGGTTAGAGGTTTTTTTAGGACATGCTGGTTTCTACATGCGATATATTAAAGATTTTTCAAAAATTAATAAGCATATATATGCCAATTATTAGAAAAAGATGCAAAATTTGATTTCAACAAAAAAATGCATTAATGACTTTGAATTATTAAAAGAAAAATTAATCACTACTCCTATAGTAGTTTCACCTGATTGGGAGAAACCATTTGAGCTAAAGTGTGATGTTAGTAATTATGCAATTGGGGTTATATTAGGACAAATATATGAAAAAAATTTTAAAATTATATATTACGCCAACAGAATTTTGAATGAAGCTTAAATTAATTATATCAATACTGAGAAAGAGTTATTAGAAATTGTTTATGCTTTTGATAAGTTCAGATCATATCTCATTATAACTAAATGTATTGTGCATACTCATTATTCTGCTATAAGATATTTGATGCAAAAGAGTGACGTGAAACCAAGATTAAATAGATGGATCCTTTCGATGCAAGAATTTAATTTTGTGGTAGTAGATAGGAAGGAATCTGATAATCAAATAACGTATCATTTGTCTAGGATGGAACAGGAAAAAATATTTAATTATGAAAGTGAAATTAACAAAAGTTTTCCTGATGAACATCTATACAAGATTAATGAATGACATGTACCATGGTATGCAGCATAGTGAATTATATTGTTAGTGATCTTTTACCTATGGATTAACAATGCAACAACAGAAAAAAAATATTCATGATGCAAAAAATATTCATGATGCAATGTAAATATCAATTTATTCAAAGATGTGTACCATATGAAGAAACTAAAAAAATTATTTAAAAATTGTATGATTTTGAATTTGGGGGAAATTTTGGAATTGGTTGAAAAACTTATAAAATTTTACAATCAGAATTTTATTAGCCTACTATATTTAGGAATGTTAATACATATATAAAAATATGTGATTAATGTCAACGAGTAGTAAATATTTCAAAAAAGAGTGAAATGCTCCTAAATTTTGTATTGGAAGTCAAAATTTTTGACAATTGGGGATTGAATTTTATAGAATAATTAGTACCCTATTTCAGAAATATATATATATATATATATATATATATATANGGGCGACGAAATTTTTATTCTGGCTAACGACAGCTTCCACAGAACAAGCTCCCATAAAATTGTGCCGACAGTTATTTTATGAATAAGAAATTGAAGCAATTCACTTTGGGATTCTACGTAAATAAACGTATCTTTATCAAGTAATACAGAACATTCTGTTTAAGCCTCAAATATCGATCTCAGGAGGAAGGTTTAAATTGGCATTATAAATTTAAATTAGGAAATTCACAATAATAAATAAAATATGCTACACTAATTTCGAAGGTTTAATGTGCTATCAGAACAAAATTACTAATTACTAGCAAAACCATAAAGCAAAGCTAAAGAATAACTACCAAACTATATTTTTGTGATAAAATTATCTAATATAAGAAAGCATCTTCCTCACTATAGTGAGTTTCTGGTTAAATGAGAGAGTTTAATGGTTTTAATATGGCTTGTGCCAAATAGTAGTAATTTTATTTTTCTACACTTATTTAAGTGTTATAGAGAATAGTCGCTAATCTTAGGTTTAGTCTTCAAATCCATGGTTAGGCTGGGAGGATATTGGCTCTCACTCAAGAGCTCCCACTTCCGTTCCCTTGAAGGCTAACTCTCACTTCAATTCTTAAACATTAAGACCAAATTGGTGATTTTAGTTTGTCACCCAAAAATCTCCAATTATTCGCCCAATAATATATACTTCCCTATTTATTTGTACCCAATTCCATGAACAAAACACTTCTTCATGGAATTGAATGTGATCCTTACTTTGTTGTAAAACTCATACTCCATTTCCCAGTTTCATGACAGATGTTAACATTTCAATTGGCAAAATCAAAAAGTTAATTAAGAACGGAGTGAAAAATTATCACAACTTATTTTATATTTTAAAATTGACACATCTAAATCATCTCTTCATTTCACCATATCTCTGAGTAGGGAGGAATACAAAAAGAACTACTCAAACCTCATGAGAAAGATACGATAAAATATAAATTTCATAAATAAAATAAAGTTAATACAATAATAATAAACAAACACTACTTATTTTTAACTCTTCCTCCAAGAAAATCTCTTGTAGCTCCTCTTGGACTCTTTCTCTCTTTACAAGACTCTTGATTTTCTCTTCAAAAATATTGGGAAGAAGAAATCTCTCACTTCTCTCCCTCTTCAACAACTCTTAGGAGAAATCATACTTAGACTCACCACATTAAACGATACACACAATGGAACACCAAAGAAAACTCAATGACACACTAGGCTTCTCCTTTTCTCTGATCAATTTTCATTTTAAATAGAGCATAATGTCAGTTTTCAGGATTTGTATCCAATAATTCTTCAAAAAGCGTCCAAATTCATTGAACTTTCTAGTAATTTTCCTAGCACCGACATTGGCATCATCGACGCCCGTGGTCCGAATTATTTCTTATGCTCTCTGTCTAATGGCGCTCTCGGCGCCCCCACTGCTCTGGACTCCTCCTTCATGTTGGCACCGTCGGCGCTTCTACGTATCAAATTGATGCAATTTATTTTGAAATTATACTCAAATAAATGTATCTTTATCAAGTAATACATGACTTTCTATTTAAGCCTCAAATATCGATCCCATGATGAAGGTTTAAATTTGCATTATAGATTTAAATTAGGGAATTCACAAAAATAAATAAAATTTGCTACACTAATTTTGAATGTTTAAGGTGCTATCAGAACTAAATTACCAATTACTAGCAAAACCGTAAAGCAAAGCTAAACAATACCTACAAAACTATATTTTTGTGATGAAGTTATCTAATATAAGAAAGCATCTTTCTCACTACAATGAGTTTCTGGTTAAATGAGAGAGATAAATGGTTTAATATGGCTTGTGCAAAATATAAGCAATTTTATTTTTTTACACTTATTTAAGTGTTATAGAGAATCGCCGGCTAATCTTAGGTTTAGTCTCTAAATCTATGGTTAGGCTGGGAGGATACTGGCTCTCACTCAAGAGCTCCCACTTCCCTTCCCTTGAAGGCTAACTCTCGCTTCAATTCTTAAACACTAAGACCAAATTAGTGATTTTAGTCCGTCACCCTAAAATCTCTAATTCTTATCTCAATAATATATACTTCCCTATTTATTTACACCAGATTCCATGAATTAAACACTTCTTCATGGAATCAACTGTGATCCTCACTTTGTTGTAAAACTCAAACTCCATTTCTCAGATAGTATGTTTCACGATAGATGTTAACATTTCAATTGGCCAAATCAAAAAGTAAATTAAGAACGGAGTGAAAAATTATCAGAACTTATTTTATATTTTAAAATTAACACATCTAAATTATCTCTTCATTTCACCATTTCTCAGAATAGGGAGGAATACAAAAAAAACTACTCAGACCTCATGAGAATGATACGATAAAATACGAATTTGATAAATAAAAGAATGTTTATACAATAATAATAAATAAGCACTACATATTTTTAACTCTTCCTCTAATCAAATCCCTTGTAGCTCCTCTATAACTCTTTCTCTCTTTACAAGACTCTTGATTTTCTCTTCAAAGATGTTGCAAATAAGAAATCTCTCACTTCTCTCCCTCTTCAACAACTTTTAGGAGAAATCACACTTAGACTCACCACATTAAATAATACACACAATGGAACACTAAAGAAAACTCAATGACACACTAGGCCCCCCTTTTCTGTGATCAATCTTCAATTTAAATGGAGCATAATGTCAGTTTTCTAGGATGTGTATCCAATAATTATTCAAAAATCGTCCAAATTCATTGAATCTTCTAGTAATTTTCCTAGCACCGACATTGGCGCCGTCGGCGCTCGTGCTCCGAATTATTTCTTATGCTCTCTGTCAAATGGCCCTCTCGGCGCCCCCACTGCTCTCGACTCCTCCTTCATGCTGGCACCGTCGGTGGATATATGCATCAAACTAAAGCAATTCATTTTGAGATTCTACGCAAATATACGTATCTTTATCAAGTAATACAAGATTTTCTGTTTAAGCCTCAAATATCGATCCCACGAGGAAAGTTTAAATTTGTATTATAAATTTAAATTAGGAAATTCACAACAATAAATAAAATATTCTACACTAATTTTGAATGTTTAAAGTGCTATCAGAACTAAATTACCAATTACTAGCGAAACCATAAAGCAAAGCTAAACAATAACTACCAAACTATATTTTTTTGATGAAGTTATCAAATATAAGAAAACATCTTTCTCACTACAATGAGTTTCTGGTTAAATGAGAGAGATAAATGATTTTAATATGGCTTGTGTCAAATAGGAGCAATTTTATTTTTCTACACTTATTTAAGTGTTATAGAGAATCATCGGCTAATCTTAGGTTTAGTCTCTAAATCCATGGTTAGGCTGAGAGGACACTTTGCTCTCACTCAAGAGCTCCCACTTCCCTTCCCTTGAAGGCTAACTCTCGCTTCAATTCACCCTAAGACCAAATTGGTGATTTTGGTCTGTCACCCTAAAATCCCCAATTCTTCGCCCAATAATATATACTTCCCTATTTATTTGCACCAAATTCCATGAACGAAAAACTTCTTCATGAAATCTAATGTGATCCTCACTTTGTTGTAAAGCTCTTACTCTATTTCCCAGATAGTATCTTTCACGATAGATGTTAATATTTCAATTGAGCAAATCAAAATGTAAATTAAGAACGGAGTGAAAAATTATCACAACTTATTTTATATTTTAAAATTGATACATCTAAACTACCTCTTCATTTCACCATATCTCAGAGTAGGGAGGAATACAAAGAAAACTACTCAGACCTCATGAGAAAGATACGACAAAATATGAATTTCATAAATAAAAGAAAGTTTATACAATAATAATAAACAAACACTACTTATTTTTAATTATTCCTCCAAGATAATCCCTTGTAGCTCCTCTTGGACTCTTTCTCTCTTTACAAGACTCTTGATTTTCTCTTCAAAGATGTTGGGAAGAAGAAATCTCTCACTTCCCTCCCTCTCCAACAACTCTTAGGAGAAATCACACTTAGACTCACCACATTAAACAATACACATAATGAAACACTAAAGAAAACTCAATGACACACTAAGCCCCCCTTTTCTCTGATCAATTTTCACTTTAAATAGAGCATAATGTCAGTTTTTCAGGATGTGTATATAACAATTCTTCAAAAAAGCGTCCAAATTCATTGAATCTTCTAGTAATTTTCCTAGCACTGACATTGGCGTCCTCGGCGCCGGTGGTTTAAATTATTTCTTGTGCTCTCTTTCAAATGGCGCTCTCGGCACCCCCACTGCTCTGGACTCCTCCTTCATGCTGGCACCATCGGCGCTTAGTATTTCTTCCAAAAAGTTATTTTGACTCCAAATTCCATCCTTTTTTCTTCAAGCGCTAAAAATCATCAACCTGCAATAAAACATAAAAAAATACCTTCTATTAAAGAGCAATATCACAAAAAAATGAGTATAAAATATTGGTCTAATAATGCATATATTTTTGGTGCATCACTAAACTAGGATATTTTACTTGTTATGCCTACGTTAAGGACAAAAAAAGTGTAAAATCCATGAAGTTGAGTCTTCCTGAATCTTTATTTCATTTTGCATGATTATTCTAATCCCTAGAAAGATTACAAAATTCCAGTAGAATATGTTTGTTCTCTTAGAATTCTGTAATTAAGCCTTCATTTCTACTTTGTGATAGTTAGAAGATAAAGTTTCATGAAACATTTTAATATCTTAGTTAGCTACGGTAGGAACAAATAAATATCGAAGGTGAACCAACAACGTAGGGTATGCATGCACGAGATGAAGTTAACATAAAATAATATTATAAAACCACAACTCAAATAACTACCCCTTGATGCAACTTTTTATATGATTAATTTTATATATTCTATATAGTCACAATGATATAAACACAAGTACACGTACCGCTCAAGTAATATAGGACATTCAGATTAAGCCCCGATTATTGATCCCACGAGGAAGCGAGGAAAGATGTCGTTAGTCAAATTCCAATTTACTACTTTTAGTCCTTAGTTTAGAATGTCAATTAAAATGGTGCTTATCTAACAACTACTCCTAAATGCAAATTTTAAATATAAGGATAGTAACTATTTATAAATCTATATATTAAATTCTAATGATAACCCTTTCTGGATGAATTGGTTTGAAGAATTTTAAGATTTTAAAAACTACCTTTCTTATGTAGTGAGTTGGATAATGTAAAGGAATGAGATACATTAAATATTGTGTGTGCAAAATAGGAACAATTTTAATTCTCTACCCAGATTCAATGTTATAGAAAATCGTTGGTTAATCTCATGTTAAGTACCTAAATCAGTGGCTAGGCTAGGAGGATATTGGCTCCCACTTCAGAGCTCCCACTTCCCTTCCCCTGAAGGCTAACTCTCGCTTTAGTTCTTTAAACACTAAAACCAAACTGGGGATTTTAGTCTGTCACCCTAAAATATCCAATTCTACGCCCATCAAAGTATATTTCCCTATTTATTTGCATTCAACCCCATGAACATCACCATCCATGGAATTTGAATGTGGTTCCACCTTGTTAAGAATTACACCGCCCTCTCGGGTATTAATGCAATTACAACAAATTTTAACACTACAATATGCCTTTATTGTAATAAAAGAAGTGCAAGTAAAAACCAACACATTAATAATTAAAACTTCTTTTAGCATCAACCTAAAGTCCAAGACATGAATCCTAAACATTATCAATAAAAAGTAAAAGGAAAATAATGACATAATTCTCTCATGCCACTATTTTCTAAGAAGAAGAAAGAGTAAGAGAAACCTATCACAAAGCATGAAAAAAACACAACAAAAAACTTCATTACCTCAAAGAAAATTCACTAGATAAGTGTTTAAGAAATCATAAGATAATGCAGAACACAATACTTAGTTTTTTCCCCTTGAAAGAAAGATGAAAATCTCTTCGACAAAGTCTACCGCTGATCCATGCAATGCTAGTATATTTCCTTACAAATTCACTCAAAATACCCTCACCAATCTGTCAAAAAAGGTAGAAATCTACATTTCTACTTCTATTCTAAGATCACTAAACATTCTCCACATTTCTCACTCAGACACACCCTCACACACACGCTCGCATGCATATGAGAGGTGTCAAGCCCTCTTTTTTAAAGAGACACAAATTCCCTCCTTTTTTCCACGAGACAAATCTATTCATGCAAAAGACATGTCTCTTCATTCTAGAGTCTTATCCAAGTGTCTAGATTTATTGAATTGCTTCATGGGGGATTTAAATCACTTGCGAGCCTTCTATAACATCAAAAACTGCCAAAAATTGATCCATGCATGACTAGGGGTGTAAACGGGCTCAGCTCGTGTTCGACTCGTTTATATTTCGAGCTCAAAAAGTGTGTTTGTGTTGGGCTCGTTTGCTTAACAAGCCGAACACGAGCTGTTCACGAACAAAGAGTTCTTTTAACAACCTTAATCATGTAGTCATAAGACAATAAGGGTTTGAGCAAGATTTAAAAATTTTATTAAAACAACATTTGAATCTAATTTAATAATTTATAATCTATTTTCTGAATCAATATTTTAATTGATTTTAAATCTTTGTAGCCTTGTAGTCAATTAGATTTTTTTAAAATACTACTTAATATATATATATATATATATATATATATATATATATATATATATATATATATATATATATATATATATATATATATATATATATATATATATATATATATAAAAATGATAGTAGTATTTCGAGCCAAAACGAGCCAAACACGAAGGAACACATAGTAGTTTGTGTTATGCTCATTAACTTATTGATTGAAATTAACGAGCCGAGGACGAGCTTCTTAACTAGTCGAACACGAGCTGTTCGCGAACAACAGGCCGTTTTGACAGCCCTATCCATGACCGTCCCAGGTGCTGCGGAGCCATTTTGGACGCTGTCAGCCTCACTTTCTTGCCGTTTTTCTGCTCTTCAGCATTGCGGGCATCGATTCTGGTACAGCCAGCGCCCACCCTGCGCAGTTCCACCATTTTGTTTCGTTTGGCTCCGTTTTAGCTCTGTTTCGCACCGTTTCATTTGCGTTACATTCCTAACAGATAGACCTACAAAATAAGCATAAAACAACTTTTTTTTTAAGTGTAATTTCATTCAAAAAATTGTGATAAGTGTAAAAGAGATTAAGCATAGAAAAATATATCAAAATGTTTCAGGACAAAAATTTTTTTCTTGCTCGTTTTTGCTCAAAATTGCATCATTTTTGCTTTTTTTTCGCCAAAACTCCATTTTCTTTACCTAAAACCAAAAATATACAAAATATTTTCCTTGAAATTGCATTATCATTGAAAATAACTAAATATAGGCATTAAAAGCATAAGAAAAATTGCTTATTTTTTCACGTATCAAAATCCCCCATATTTAAATGTTACTTGTCGTCAAGTAACCCTTTTACAACATAAAAATATGACTTAAGATAGAGATTAACTTATAAAATTCTCTACTTTAGTTTAGTAAATAAAATAGCAAAATTTAAGAAATACCTTTAATAACTTAGATTTAAACTCTAAGTCTAATAATACTTAGTAATCAACTTTAAAATTTCTGAATTTCGATTCGGTTCAAGAAGAATTGCAATTTGCTATATCAATGATACTTAGAACATTCATATGAAAAAGAACTTCATGAAAATTTTACTAGTAATGCTACTAATACTTCAATACAAGTTTATAAAATTCAATAAAGTCTTTTCCTTAATTTGATTCAAGTAATGCTAACTTTTAATTAAACATCTCCTCAAGCTTCTCGTCACTCATTTTTCTTTTCTTTCTCTCCCTTTTTTTCTCTTTTTCTTTTTCTCTTCTTTTTTTTCTTTTTTTTTTTATTTCTTTTTCAAGTAATGATTACTATATCTGGATAGTCTTTTAATAATTTTGAACTTCACTATCATCTTCTTAAACTCAAAACTCCTTACGTTTCTTCACTTTATAAATTCATATTAGTTTATTATTTTTTATAAAGTTTCATTATTTTCTTCTTACATGAAACTCTAAAGTTCTTAATACTTCAAAAATACAATTACCTTTACTTTAAATAGAAAAAATATAATCTTATTCTTTCATACCAAATATCTTTAACTTTAAGAATTAATCTTCATTATTTAAAACTTTTACCTAAATTTACCATAATATTTACGAACATAAATATAGTCATTTAAAGTTAAACTCCAATTCCAAGGTCATGTTACATTAATTTTAAAAATATATTTNTGCTCGAAGTATTTCAAAAATTTTAATGAAAAATATCTTTACAAGATATGGAATGCCTAGAGTAATTATTACAGATGGGAGATCTCATTTCAGGAATAAAAGAATTAAAAAATTAGTTGAAAAATATGATATATAGCATAGGATCTCCACTGCTTATCATCTCAAGACTAATAGCCTAGTAGAACTATTTAACTGTGAAATTAAAAGAATCTTGGAAAAGAATATAAATCCTAATAGAATGGATTGGTCTGCTAGATTAGATACTGCACCATGGGCTTACAGAATAACTTATAAAACTCCTATTGGAATGTCTCCATATAGACTTATTTTTGGAAAGACTTGTCACTTATCAGTAGAACTGGAGCATAAAGCTTATTGGGCTACTAAAGAATTTAATTTTAAGTTAAAAGATGCTGATGACAAAAAATGTTGCAACTGAATGAGCTCGAAGAAATAAAAAATGAATCATATGAAAATGGTAAGCTTTATAAAGAAAAATGAAAATTTGGCATGATCATAAGATAATAAGAAAATAATTTGAACCTGAACAAGAAGTTTTGTTTTATAATACAAGATTAAAATTATTTCTCGGAAAACTTAAGTTCAGGTGGTTAGAGTCATTTACTGTTAAAAAAGTCTACCCATATAGAGTTGTAGATATTGAAAATTCAAAAACTAGAAAAATATTTAAAGTTAATGAACATAGGTTAAAACCTTATTTTGATGGACACAGGCCAATTTTTAAAGAGGTTTAAATGTTGGGTCACCCAGAGTAAAAATTGAGAATGTAGGGCTAATGACGTTAAACCAAGCGCTTTGTGGAGGCAACCCATATTTATTTGTGTAATTATTTTTACGTAATATAAGCTCTTGAAATTAAATTATTTGTGCTTTGAAGAATTACATGTTAAAGAAAATGCATAAAAATGTTTTAATTATTCAATTTATAGAAGGTAAGTGAGTTATTTTGCACTTTAGGTGAAATGGTGCAAAAAAGTGCACTGGTGCTAAGCACCTGTTTCATGGAGCACTGGCGTTTAGGCGCCAGAATCTGGCGCTTAAGCACAACTTTCCAAAAAGTGCAGCACCTAAGCGCCAGAATCCGGCACTTAGGGGCTGCAGTTGGAAAAACCATCCTATATTTCAGCGCCTACACGCCAGAGACGGTTATTTTCGCAAATGCTTTGAGCTTGGATGGATTTTAAAGAGGTTCTTATGGAACTCTTGGGAAATTCGTCCCTACATTGTAAAATAGTGTTTTTATGTTAGAAAAGGTGGTGTGAGTGAGGGGGGCGTGAGTATCAAAGTCTGGGAGAGTGTGGTAAGTGTTTCTAAGAGTTCTAAGAGGAGAGAGAAAGTAAAAGATTTCTTCTTCCTTACAATTCTAAAAGAGATTTTAGTGCTATTGTAAAGAGAGAAAGAGACTCAAACAAACTTCGAGGGATTTGCTTGAGGAAGAGATCGAGTAAATTTATTTTACTTTTCTATATTGTTTTATAAAGTTATTTATATAAATATAATCCATGCTATATTGTATCTTCCTCATGAATTTTGAGTAGATTTCTTTATACATCTTCCTACAAAGAGAAATGGTCATGTGAAGATTCAAGATTATTGTGTAATATTTTAATTTCATAATTATGATGATTCAAACTTCAGGTTCTTTAGTGGAAAGTCATCCAAACTGGTTGTTTTGAACCCTCTGAATTATGGCAGGTCACTGTTCAATGGTGTCAGCTTCTACAGATAGATAGTTTATGCTCATGTGAATTTCTTTAATAGATGGATTTGCATACTCCCTAAGTGACTTCAAGGTAGGGAAGTTAGGGTCAGCCATCTCAATAAGTGTTTCAAAAAAGTAAGTGTGATCTCCTAAGACATCTAAATGTGCGATCAATCTCCAGGTCGAAAGAGGAGAGGTTATCCTTGGCTCACCTAAATATAAAGAAGCAAATTAAAAATTAATGTGGTTCAAGAGTACCATGTTTCAATCCCACATGGAAAGTGCTATTTGTGTTCAAAGAAATATCTCTAGTTTACTAGCTTAACTATAGCTTGACGTTTATCGGCAAGAAGTTTGTAAGTCCTAAGGTCCTGATAAAATAGAGTACTTGACAACGAAAAAAAGTAGAACAATGAAAGTTTGTGAGTTCCTTCAAGATAGATGAGGCTCTCACCTTTGCAATTTGGGGATCGTGACGATTGTGATTTTTGTAAATATTCTTATACGTGCTTATTGTCAATCAGAGACATAATACTTCATATGCTTATATATAGGTCAAAAGAAGCTTAGAATCCATCAAGTTGAGTCTTCGTCAATTTTCATGACATTCTACATGAATTTTCTTATCTCTTGGATATTGTGGAATTTTCTTAGAATATATCTATCCTCTTGGAATTTTGTGGTTAACCCTTTGTTTCCACTACACAACACTTAGATGTCATAGTTTCACGAAACATTTTAACATCCTATTCAACATGACTAGGAGTAAATTAAGTATAGAAGTTAACCAAAAAATGCTATGAAAAGCTCAAAGCAAATTCTTAACAAAAAAATATTACAGAAAAATCACGATAAATCCATTACTTTATACATCACAGAGACACGAAGAAAAGTTTAGCCACTCGTTACAGAGAAAACTATAGCGAAATACACATTTTGGAAATCCATTACAAGCAACAAAAATATGAAAAACTTAAAAAAATTTTATCTCTCTGCAAAGTCAACACCATTCTCTCTCATACAAACTATAACAACTTACAAAGCAAAGAATAAACTCTCTCTTTAAGGTTTCCACCAAAGGAGGAAGATAACCATAAAGAGAGCCCTCAAAATTTCTCCCAGCTCTCTTCTTATAGCCTCCAAGCCTTCTCAAATATAGAACTAACTTCAAGAAGCCATAAGAATTGATTTTATAACAATTATCATGTTTTGGTCCATTAAATTTCCTTTAAAATGTGTTTTCTCGCTCATGCGTGTGGTCATGCCTGTTTCTGATGTGGTCACGCTGCTGGATTGTATGGGCTAGCATGCTCATGTCCAATATTGGCATGGTCATGCAACTTTATGATCTAGATGGCGTGGTCACACTAATTAGGTCGTGGTCACTCCAGCTATGTTCTATAGGGGGCATGTTCAAGCTGCCTTTAAGTGCATTCATGCTGCTTTGGGGTACATTTTTGTTGAATTGTCTTATTACAAGTTGTTCAAATTCAACTTCTACATCTTGAACAACATGAACAAAAAACCTTTCTCAAGCATAAATATGTGTTAAATAACTAGGAATAAGATGTAAAATTTAAGAAAAATAGTAGGTAAAGTCATGT
This sequence comes from Phalaenopsis hybrid cultivar, assembly GCA_002079205.1. Taxonomy (NCBI): domain Eukaryota; kingdom Viridiplantae; phylum Streptophyta; class Magnoliopsida; order Asparagales; family Orchidaceae; genus Phalaenopsis; species Phalaenopsis hybrid cultivar. Next base: position 48,665 of record JXCR01017473.1, read on the forward strand.
AAAATTGATGTATGTCATGTTCGGCCTCGTCATTTCTTATACCACCTATGGGAAGGGTGTGCTTTCTTTTAATCAATGTTAACTCACTAACAGAAATCTGTTGGATTATGATGGTTCTATCAGAGGTAGAAATAAGATTTTCTAAACTTGGAATCTCTTTTGAGGATGCTTTTTCACTCTCTGAGGGTTTCTTCAACCTCTGCTCCTTTGTAGTGTCTTGGCCATCTTTCACCCATACTTTTCTGGGTTCAAAAACCTATTCATCATGTCCTCAAGAGTTTATTGAACGATAGATAAAAATTTTTCCTTCAACAGACGATTCCAAGGCTCACAGCTGGAGTGGAATCTTCTCACTTATAAGGCCCTTCAGACAACCGAGTAGGAAAATCTCAATTACTTGCTGAAGCGTTACGAAGTTATGCTTCAGTTCTTTACTTTATTCTCTAGGTTAATCGACCTAATATTTCTAATTAAAGTAAAATTCACATGCTCATCCGGATCAACACTGAAAGAAAATACATGGGAAAATAGTTTCCTCGACCAAGGGATGTTCTTTTGGCGGCAATAAATGACATAGGTCATCAATGTTGCAATGCAATTTGCCTTAAACTGGGCTATAATAATGTTGTAATTGTTTGGGATGGCCCAAAGCTTGCAACATAAAGAAATTTGAAGCCCCTGAGTGAATTGAGCATGGTACAGTACAAGCTGCCCCTCATTATCATCAGTCACTTGGTTGTTTAGACTCGAAACCTACAACACTATACCTTCCTCAAAGACATATTGTTCCTAGAGCTTTGAAACACCATCTTAGGATAACATAGAATACTTTGAACCAGACACTTTTACGAACTCTTGAGGCAAATACTTGGAAGCCATAGAGAGAGGCTTGCAGGAGTCATGAGAAAAAATAGGCGACCAAAGTGAACAATAGAAAAAGTAAACTTACGGAAGGACGTAACAGGCTCATCGGTCGCTTGAGGGGAGACTAACCCACATCTCAACAAATCTTTGAATAGAACCTAATCACCGAGTTTAAACTTATCAACACTATCAACTTGAACTTGAAACCTAGAAATCAAACATGCCTCTCAAATGTCTCCTTAGTCTTATACACAAGCACATAGTTTCTATATGGAGAGTCCTGATTTTGGTCAGGTGATCCTCTGCATCAACCTTAATTTTGAGAACCTCTTCTAATAGCTTCTTGGAATGAGCATTCAGCCGCATCTTCAGCTTGTTTATGTTTGCTTCCTTCTGAGCCTCGACCTCCTTTTGAGTTTCAACTTCATAAGCAAAGAAGTCTATCATCTCATCCATATGATGAATCATAAAATCAGTTGTCTCCCTCTCTGTCGCCTCCAACTAATTCTGGAGGTAACACCGTGCCCTCAACAACCTTAGGTGATGCAGAGATAGGAATCACATCAGCTACACAAGAAAGGATCAGTCAAAAGGTTGAAAACACCATTTCTATGAACAAATCAACATCAGACTCCTACTATGGAGTTGATACATCTCAAATCAGGGCAAACATGAGGAACTCTCACTAGGCATGAGTGGAATGGTGACATCTCTCTCATTCCCAAGCAACATACCCTCGGGAGCCAAATGAGCCTCGTCCTCAATTCATCCGCTAGAAACAACTGACGCTCCACCAAAAATAACAGCTTGGCCCTTGGCGAACTTCTGACGCGACAAAAGAACGTCGTTCAATAAATCACCCCCTTTGTCACTGTCACGCCCTATTGATGCTCCCTTTCTGTAAACTAACTTCTTCACTCTCCTCCTTTTAGTAGGTTTGCCCTCTCTAAGTATTTTCCTTGCTAGCTAATCAAACCACCATCATGATGACAGCTCTTAATGGATGCCTTCGAAGGATGAAACTTCTCCATTGGCAATCTGAAAACTTTCATCAGAATATCGTATAATGGTTCCACGAGATTATTGCCTTCTTGCCACTCACTATTAGAATACTTTCTGTAAAGGGCGATCAAAGCTTTAAATCAAAGAGAAATGTGTGAACCCCGGTTATTAATAACAATTTATTTGTAGATGATGGAGCATGAAAATCTAGGGAATCTAATTACCAAATGATGATTTTAGAAGTTAAAGTTACATTTGATGTGATATTTAACTGTATTATGTTTATCACAGCTATCACCTTAAAAAAACAACAAATTTGGAGAACTAGATGTGTATGACCAAATTATAGTGACATGAATCTTGAAGGAAAGTCAAGGAACTCGACAAATGAAGTGGGATCCCTGGTCAAGATGTGACGAAATGAATCAACAAGCTAAGATGAGTATTCAAGATGAACAATTCAGGAGATCATTACGGTTGCTATGTCAAGTTGCCCACCTCATTAGCTAGTCGAGTAACTTGTTGACCTCACTTTTGGTTGAGGTTTAGTTTTTTCTCTTTCGTAGCCTAAGGTCTATCCATAAGCCTTTCCTATTGACTATTCTTAGAAAACTACACATGGAACCCTCACCATTAGAAATTCTACCATCTTCTTTAATCTACNTTTAATTAAGGACAAATAAAATTTAGTTTACTTCTTTTTAAAAGAAAATTTTCTTTTCCTCCAAACTTGCATTTTTAAATATTTTACAATTAATTCCATAACATGTAGCAGGAAGGAAAAGTAATTGAATCTACTAGCTACTACAAAAGTCTATCAAATTTATATACATTCATAATCAGGATAGAATGACTTCATGAGAATGTGAATCTAGCCTAAAACATGCATGCAATAATACTAAACTAAAAGGAAGTATACGCTTTAAAATTTATTTTTCTTCCTACCCCCAAACTTGATTTTTAACATGTATAGCATTTAGTGCAAGAAAATATAGGTAGGAAGAAAAATAGTTTAGAAATTCTATCTACCACAAATATCTATCAAAAACATCTACAATTATTTTTGAGGATAGAAAACATGTAGTAGAAAGTAATTCTAAACTAAACATGCTAGAATGAAATTAACTAAATAAAAGTCTAACTAGGATAACATGTATTAGGATTGTATTATAAAAATGTTCTTCAGGCCCTATTATTGTAACCCAAACATAAACACACATAATAAATGAGGTCAATTCTTCCTTTAACTCATCACATCTCTCTAACTTACTTCCAATTTATAATGGAATCACTATATAAATATATTGTGTACTTAAAAATGTTTTAATAGATTGTAATCCCAAAGATAAAATTATTTCTGATAGATTGTTAAACTCCTAGGCACCAATCTCAGGCATCATCTAATCCTTTAACTTAAGCACCTCTAATATTTATAAACATAGTGTAAATTCATCCACATAGTTCTCATCAAATAGGTTAGCTACTCCTACCAAATGAAACAAGGTCAAATAAAGGAAGTAATAAAATTGAGAAGGAATTGTCACTGATAAATTCATAATGTCTCTTCTAAAACTCAAGTTTGGGTTAGACCGGAGTTGTAGTGGACTCGTTAATCCAACTACTACAGGAGAACATACAAGTCTAACCATAATAAGAAGTTAAGAAATCACCCCCTCATGACACATAAAAAGCAAATCAAACCACTAAAAATCCAAACATCTACCAATCATCAATCAAATTAACCAATCCATACAAAAGAGAACACAATACAGCACAAACAACCATGACTCTTAAGCATACGAAATCAAACCATACTGATAACTTTGGGTTGCCTCCCATAAAGCGCTTGGTTTGACGTCACTTGCCCAACAAATGATTCCACTTGGATAAAAATTCCAATTAAGTAATCCTTGATCAATCACCCAATCTTTTCCAAATCTAGGGATTCCTACAAAGTTCTCAAATTTAAATTTTTTTTCAGCTCTTCCTTTTCAGATTGATTCATATCCTTGTTCCTCATATCTCTTTCTAAATCCAATATTTTTCTAGTAATTTTCTCAATTTTTATATTAATTTTATCCTTAAATTTTATAATAAATGGATCTTTATAAGCTACTTCATGATCTCTCAAATTTTGGATCAGATTCTCTCTAGATAATTCAGATCTGGATAAAATCTTCTAGGTTACTCTTGTCTTTCAAGTTATCCTCTAATTCTTCAAGAATTTCTTCCATTGGTCTTTCAATATCCTTATCCTCATCTCTCAACTCAAAGTTATTTTGAAACATATCCTCAAATTATCTTCTAAATATTAGTTCGATAACTTTATATTGCTCATCCTTCATCTCTTTAGAATTTATCTCAGGGTCACTAGGTAAAATCTATGGGGGGTAATTGTTAATTGCATTAATAATCTCCCCCAACATCACAATCTCATTCATTCTGTCTATATACAATGGAATATGCCATTCAGTGACTTTGAATAACTCTTTCACAGGAGATCTTTTACTGATTTTATCATTCAATTCAGGTTCAACTTGTGATTGAGTTTAATATGAAGATATAAAGACTGGTGGTGTAGACGAATTCCCTAAATAGGTAGGCTTTTAAATTATATGGGGTATATTCATTTTAAGTTGATGAGATTTTTTAACAGATGGAATTAAAAGGTTACTATTTTCGGTAATGTCCATCATTTCACACCTCTTCTGAACATACAAACAATCTTCTTTAAACAACATTTTAGACTCATCATGAAACTCAATTTCAATCTCATCTCTTAACTTACTCTCAAAAAATTTTTGGAAATAGTTTTTACTTAGATAATCAATTTCATCCATCCAAAAATAATCATTATCTTTTCTCTCAACTGGATACTTTATAGCCTTTAAAACATCAAAAGTGGTTTCATGGTCATTAATATTCACAGTTAACTTTTCTTTTTTGCACTTCTATCATAGCTTGTCCAGTAACAAGAAAAGGTCTCCCCAAAATAATTGGATATTCTTTATCTTCCTCCATATCTAATACAATAAAGTCCATAGGATAGGTAAATTTATCCACTTTAACAAGCACGACTTCTATAACCTTTTTTGGATAAATGATAGATCAATTAGCTAACTGAAGGGTTATAGTAGTAGGAGAAATATCAGCTAAACCTAACCTCTTAAATATAGATAGAGGCATCACATTAATGCTCGGTCCTAAATCATATAAAGCTTTTCCAAATAATCTTTCTCCAAATACACAGGGAAGTGTTAAGTTAGAACGATCTTTAAGTTTCCCAGGATGCTTTTTCTGAAAAATTGCGCTACACTCCTCACTTAGTGCAATTCTATCATAATCCCCAAATTTTCTTTTCTTTTTAATATCTCCTTCATAAACTTTGCATAACTTTGAATTTGTTCCAAAGCTTCAGTGAAAGGAATATTTATCATTAACTTCATAAGTACGTCCATGAACTTTGAAAATTGTTTATCCAACTCATTGTTGACCTCACTGTTGGTTGAGGTTTAGTTTTTCATCTTTAGTAGCATAAGTCCTAGCCATAGGACTTTCCTATTGACTATTCTTAGAGAAGTAGAAATGGAACCCTCACCATTAGAAATTCTACACTCCTCTTTACTCAACTTGAAGTTCCACATATTGGTCCTAACCTCTAGCACTTAGTAGGTGGGGTCATTATGGGGGAGCTCAAGGAGAATCACCCTTAGGACTGCTGGACCTTAGGGTTGACCTTGGGTGTTAGTCTAGGGCTTAAGGTACATATTTGCGCTCACAGTTACTCACAATCACTCATAATCCTAAATTTAAACTTCTAGGCTTTGATCCGTTGATACTTTTGAGAGACTCATGTAGGTGGTCCCCTAAACCCACTAGCCCTAGGCTAGGGTTTAGCTAAGACCACTACATAGAGGACCCAAAATAGGTTTCCATTAGTCCATAGCTTATTGATGGTGGTTGGCACTCCAACTCTATCAAAACACCCAACCTAGCCTTTTGCCCATAAACTTCCCCAAATTACCTAGATACCCTTGGGACCCCAAATTTGGCTTAAATTCCTAGATTTATCCAAAATACTGAAACTTGTTCAAAAATCATTTCAAACACCTTAAAAACACCCAAACTACCCAAAATCACCAAAATTGGCCAAATTACCAAAATAACCCTCGTTACCCCAAAACTCCAAAAATTCTAAAAAATCCCAAAAATTCCCAAAACCTCCCAAATATTCTCAATTTCATATTTTTGAATTATCACATGACCCAATTTGGCCAATTTGACCATCTTTGATCAAAACCCCCAAATTGCACTTGAAAGGCCTAAATTTTCCCAAATCACCTCAAATGTTTATCAAATTGGTCCCAATTTACCCCAATTTTGATTCTAAACTAAAATTCAATTTTGATATGACCAATATAGACCAAATACAGGCTCAATTAGTCCATCATATGAGCCAGTTTTGATTTAGAACAAAACCCTAATTTTGGCGCCATGATTTGGTTCTACCAAATAGAACCCGTGGCCAACTTAAATTGCCACAATTTGTGTTAAAAAACCTTCCTAATATTCCTATACATCAAACTTGACCTTAAATTCCATTTGATTTCAACATAAGTCCAAAAAAGTCCTAAATTTGCCCTAAATGGGCCATGTCTCAAAATCTCACCAAATTGATGGCCTTAACCCAAAAATTTCCACTCCATTCCTGCATGAAAAATCTTCACAACATCTCCCTTGATCATTTGAACCATTAAAGTTGGACTTAGCCCAAGGCTAGCCCAACCTAGACCCATGTCTAGCCCAACATGCCCAAATTGAAAATGTTTCAAAATTCTTTCAAATTGACCCTTTAATTGAACTCAAAACATTTCAATTCTTCACCAAAAATCTTCATTACAATCATCTACATAATGTTGATCATTCAATTGGGCCAATTTACATGGCTAGCATAGCCCAAACCCAAGGTTTGATCACTTGCACATTGAACCAATGCACTAAAAATGGCCTAACTACCCCAAAGTCACAAAGTTAATGACTCCACAGCCATTAGTTGAACCCTAGTGGCCAACCTAAACCTCTTATAACCACCGAAACAAAGCCATGGACCAAAGGTCCTTTAAATTAAGGGATTTCATTCCATATTTGCTTAAGCATAAAATATTTTTTCCAAAACAAGGCATAAACACATTAAATTGTTGTGACATATTCCCCTGGGTTCCCTGAGCTCCTATCCACCTCCCCCTGGCTGGCCGGCTGGCTTAGTGGCCAAAAAATAGCCAAATCGTAAGCCACCCCCATGGGATTAAACCTAATTCAAACCTAGAGGCCACCTCATTCAAATTAAATGTTGGAGCCTCTCTGCCCTCCACCTAGGCAGCACATTTCACTCCCCAATTGGCCATGGTAGCAAGCCTTAAGCCATTTTTTATAAAGCTCCCCTCCATGGCCATGGAGGTAGAGCTGAAATTTCCTCTGAGAAACTTCCCAAAATTTATCCCAAAGCCTCTTTAAGACCTCCTTAGTGAAATCCAACCACTACATTGCCATGAATCCCCTTATCGGAGCCCAAATTTGAGCTTGAATCTCTATCTAAAACCAAAACAGAGCTCATTAAACTCCTGCATTCCATAAAAATCAAATTAAACTTACCCACACCTTCACCGCAGTGAGAGAAGTTAAAGCCCCATTAAATTCTCCTTCCACAGAGCCTCTAGCATAACTCTAGACTAACACCTAAAATCGGGCCTGGTCAAATTCCCAATTAGGCTTTGCACCACAGCCAGAGGCTTAATCCCTAGCCTCCTTGGACCCCAAAAAATGTGTCGAGCATCTCTGATTGAAGCATCCCTTCTCAGAGCCAAGGTATTGAACCTCTCCTCCTCTCGAGCCTATCTTGATTCTCCATTCGATTAGGCTTAATTTAATTGCGTGGTTACCATATGGATATGCTCATCTCACTTAGACGAGTCCATAAGATCAAAACTGAAGTGATTTGGTTGAGTCTAGGCTGAGATCTTAGGGTTTTAATGTAGACGGTCAAGGGATCACTTTATCGGTGATGATGACGGGGAGTTGTCTGATCGCGTGTGTATCAGATGGACGGAGGGGATCATACCGGACAGCGCTTCCTTACATGAACCACGGGCCAAGTCAAGGGCTACGTGGACGGCGGCGTCCAACCAGAGCGCAACACGCGTGCCTTTGGAGCTGCCGAGGATACAGTCAACATCACGCGTTTAAATAGATAAATAGGGAATTTAAAAATCAAAAAATGATCCCTAACTTTAAAAATTCATATTTTCGTGTAGAAATATCATAAAAATAAAATAAAAATATCTTATTGTTTAGTGAATAGAGGAGAATAATGTGGAAATAATGTTAAGTCCATTTGATGCATATTTCATTACTAATTAAATAAACACTAATTTGAATGTTTTGATTCTCCATGCATATATGCATATCACCATGGATTGAAATTTTAACATGTTGTTGTCTCTATCTTAAGCAACATCCTCTAATTTTCCAAAGTCAGAGGAGGTCCCTAGATAGTGATCCATATTTCTTAAGTTTTTGCACATTATTTGCTTAAATTAATCATAATTATTAGAATTTTTCTTAGAAAAATCCAAAAAATTTTTGAAAGGTTCACCATGACCAGAGGATTCTTTAGGGATAATTTTATGAGTTAAGTCATTAAGAATACACTTAATCTTCACCAAACCTAAATCACTAAGATAATCAATTTTGAAAAACACAAACATCAAAATGACTTGATTTTTGATCTTCACTGTTATTTAGGATCCAGAGAACTCACCATAAAAATGTCAAAGCATTTTGAGTCCGTTTGATAGCCTAAGTTGATTTTTCAAGATAAATATCTTTTTTGGCACTTAAATGATTTTTAAAAGTCAAAATATAACTAAAAAATTTATAAAAAATTATTTTTTGAGTTCTCTATGATCAACGGTACTTTTAAAAGATAAAATGATATTTAAAAAAAAAAACTTGATTTTAGCCTAGTTTTAAATATTTAAATAATTAAAATCCAAAAAAAATAAAAAAAATAATAAAATTCATGAAAATGTTCTAAATTGTTTCCTAAGAACATAGGAACAATTGGGATATTTTTTCTGATTTTCTAAATAAAGATATTGAATTTTGAAGCTTCAAATAATTTTGAAGGGTAAAATGGATTTTCATTAAAATAATTCCAATAAATCAAATAAAACTCAAGAATATTTAAACTTTTCTTCCATGGTTCTCTAACCTTAGGAAGATTTTTAAAAAATACAAAACTTTATTTTCCCCATTTAAAATTTATATTTAATAAATACCCCAAAAATTAATATAATTATTATAAATCAAATAAAATTCAAAAAATCATGAAATTTGGTTGAAAGACTTTTCTAGTCTAGGTCTACCTCCAGTATAAATTTCAAGTAATTAGGCTTCACCTTAGTCAAGTTAGCAAATTTTCTTTGAAAAGTACCATTTTTGCATGAAAATAATTATATAAACTAAATTAATTTTTGAAAACCACATTTTCTCCACTGATATCTTAATTCACCAATGAATGAGTTAGGATAAAAATCTAAAAGTCATTTAAATTGAATTTGAGAATTTAGGAAGTATTAGAACCTTAGAGGCAAATGTGTAATTTTGGAAATTTAGCATGAATTAACAATTAGGCTTAATTAAAGGAGGGAAATGGGCAACATCTGATTTTAATCAGTTTATTTGGATGTTTGAAATGCAAGGGGATAACTGGTAGAAACCATTGTCACTTTCCTAATTAAAAGGATAAGTTAATAAATTTCTAGATTATTAAAATTTGGAAGTAAATTAAAATAAAATGAACCTAAGACTTAGGGATATGACTTTTGAAGTCAATAATTATTCAGTTTAATATCCCTATTTGATTTTCAAATTAAATTCAAACAATGAATCATGATCACTTAAAGCTTAGCCTTTTCAAAACTAATTAAGACACTCACCTAAGTCTTAAAGGCTTAGTAGTAATCTAAGTTAAATCAAGACTGATTAAATATGGGTTAGAAGAAAAATACAATTAAAATTAAAACATCTTTCAAACACTACAAGACCAATTAGGACCAAAATTTGGCTAAGTGTTCCACCAACACTAACTTGCCTCTTTAAGGGTATTCACCCACTTAATCTTAAAAATTAAATTACAAATGTTAATTACCCTAATTTTAGGGATAATTGAGACATCAATGCTTACTGAGCACTAAAGGTATTTACAAGATGAATTATTAAGCATTATAGTAAGTTTAAAAGAGCTCGGAATTTTTCACCAGGCAGCGAGAGAGTAGCACGGACCTACATCTTTCTTTAGATCTGTTGGATACCTCAGAGATCTACTAAAATTAATATATTTTGCTTGACAAATATCAACCTTAATCAAATTAATAAGGACCCACCAAGATATGATCTAGGGTTAGATAGGTCGTCAAAATTTTACTTCCCCATTTCATATAAACTACCTTAACATATCTTTTGAGTTTCAGGTAGTGGAACGAGAAGACTCGCCAGGTACTCTTTTACAGTTTTTAGCATTGTCTTTCTTGTACTTTCATATTGTATTTTTATGCTTACCAACTTGCATGCTAAATAATAATTTCACCCCTGCATGAAAATTAAAACTATCAGGATAGCCACAAAACCAAAACCAGAACCAAAACGAAAACTAAAATCAACCAAGATAAAATTCACCTCCACAACATTCAAAATATAAAACAACTCAAAATTTAATCACAAACATCACACAAAATTACAACTTTAACTAAATTAAGATGTCTCTATCGGATGATCGGGAATCCCTCTGAGGAGGTAACCTACGGTTGCTAACGAGGCTTCCCACGATCTAAATAAAATTATGGAACTCTTTAATTTGAGTTTAGTAAGTTCATTTCGACTAAGTGAATCCAATAGAAATTAGTGGTGCCGGAATGAGGGAACCGTAGGATCCTAACCGGTGTTGCTCTAATCAACTTTAGCATGCTCCCATAAAATTCAAAGAACTTCAACCATAGGGCTACCTGATTTGACATCATATCTTGACACACTAGAAAACTCAAAGTCGTCGCGGCAAGGAGCTTGGAGCTAGCATGGTGGGCAGCACGACCATCTTCAACAGCAAAATCTGTCTTGCCCAGCTAAACCAATCTTCCTTCCTTAGACATAAGCAACAAAGCCATAGAACTTAGAGGTTGCTTGCTTATGCAACGTAAATCCTCATCTTATCTTTAAGCCTTTGTACAACCCTGCTATACAATATAAGCCCTAATTAGTCTCATGATTCCGAGGTCATTGTTTGTCACGACCTAAACCCTCACATTTTCTAGGCTATTTGTGTGATAGTTTCATACGAATCTAAGCCTTAACTAATAAAATTGGCAGGTTGAAAACCTAAATATTTCTCCTTAGAAATGAGGTCAAATATTAGGATAGCTTGGGAAGTCACCGGGGTTCTCCTCTAGATCCATGACATCCCCTAGTTCTTCCTCCTTTGGACTCTACAACAAAATAATCAAAATTTTAACCAATCCCCTTTCACACCTCTACGTCTGATTTCATTCAAAAGTCTTACTCTTTGAAACTCTTTGAAGATAATATTTTCTAATTTTTATCGAGAGTCTTCTTAGGTGACTTTGGTCATTTAAGATGTAATTAACTATAAAGGCTTGCCTTTATAGGAAGCATGTCTGAGCTCAGCTTAATATAAATCTTATTTAATTCTTTATATTAAATAGGGAAACTTGTCGGCAAATACAAAAGTTTTGCAGATGAGATGGATGTCATATATTTCTTCGATTATTTGATCGTGCCTCATCCTCAAGTCTTATGTTTATCCTTTGAGATAGATACAGGATTTGAGGTACCACGCTCTTTCATTTAAACTATGAAAAATATGGGGTCAGTTTGATTTTATATTTTTCTAAAACTAAATATATATGTAAATTAGAACGTCCATCCGAAGCGTGCGATGGAATTTTTATTCGGGTGACTGACCGCTTCTTACGGGCAACTCCCTCCAACATAAAATAACGTCGACAAGCTTTTCTCTCTATACCAATCAAGAAATATTATCTTCACCCATCAGTAATGTGTCTATGTCCCTCTTGGACTAAATTACCCTTCTTCAGTTGGCATACTTTACCCATTTGTGTCTTAAAAAAGCACGGCTAACTCCTTGGACTTCAAAACTATCTGTTCATCCATCTTTGAACAGAGGGGTTCAGAAGGCCATTAAGGACTCTTTAAATTTTAATGTGTGGTCGGACCCCCAATAGGTGTGTCGATGGACTAGTTCCACCTGGGCATTGTCTGCCACTAAATGGGTTCTGCACTGGGTCTTAAAATACTTCACATCTCCCTTATAAATTTTATTTGCTATTCTGCAAATTAAACCAAATCGTGTTGTGTTGTGCGCACTTTAAAATTTTCTTATATCAATTAAATTTTGCACCTCTTGATTTTTCTTAAAAAAAATTTTAAAATACCCATAAATTAAGGCCCGCCCGCTCTACAAGTCAACCTCTAATTTCAGTGCTTGCGCTAAAAATTATGAGGTTTTGGTCATATAGGTAACCGTGAAACTTTCTGTTTTTAAGCCTACTGTAATGGCCTAGCCAACGCTGACCTTTTCCTGCAATCTGTCAACGAGCCACGAAGCTCGTAATCTTGCTCCTACCATCAAATTTGGAGCCGGATTTGATATTCTTGAGGTCATCCTAGGGAAAGTCCCGCTTGTGTAATGAAGATTGCCACACCAGAAATACAGGAACCGTCTGCAGAATTCAACCTAAACTGCCTTTAAAACCTCCCTGCATGCAAGAAGTCTAAGACTACTATCGTCAAGGCACCCGCCAAACATGCTATCCCTGCTGCTGCTAAGGGGAAAGAAGTAATGATTATTGAGGATCCAACTGAGGGATTAACTATCCCACCACCCGCGTTTGAAATCAGATCAAGTTCAAGGAATGTACTTCTGACCCATAGTCAGAAGAGGAACCGCAACAAAAGATCATAGCGCCATCAAAGCCCAGGCTCCCAAGGAGACACTCATTGAGGAGGAGCCTGATCAAGATGAAGAAGTGTTATCAAAAATTTTTTCACTCCTATGAGGGAGTAGACTCCATCCTCTACGAATACCGATGGATACGAGAGTATCCAAAAAATTGCCGGCGCATTGCCACCACTTCATGGACATGATGAGGAGAGAAAGAAGTTCACTCCTATCACCCGAGTCAATGCAGCTTTTAAAAGACTAGCTACTAATGAAGGATGTTCAGTTAGCAAGTTACTTAAAAGGGTGGGACATGCAATTTCCCCTTGTGTGAAAAAGGAATTTTGGAGGACGTCAAGTCCACCAGACAATCTTGCAAGTCAACTGAAATGTTACTTACCCGTATCAATGTTTGGTTCCATTTAGAGAATAGAGTTGATAGCGCAATAATTACACTGATTATACCACTACCAGAACTGCATGCCATCGACCAGCTAAGTCGAGACTGGGTCCGAAGATCTTACCCATCACCCATTATAGGGATATTCCTACAATCCCAAAGGCAAAGACAAGACGATTACCTGAAACTGTAGCCAGTCTACACCACGGGGAGCATACTTTCCCTCGACACTTCGCCTTGCGACATCATCGTCAAAAAAGAAAAAGTTATGGGTACCCAAGGTCGTTGAACCGATACAGTACAGTGAGCCCGCAGGACAAGGATAGGGAATGAAACCAGGGTATGAATATTTGACATCGTCGCAACAATAGCCAGCGAGATGGAGGAACAAGTAGAGGATGTCCATCAGGGTCCTCCAGATCTTAAAGAAATCAAGGAGCCAATAATTGAAGAAAAAGTTGAAAAACTCAGGATCGAGATTTCCGAGTTAGCTCGAGAACACGGAGTTTTCGTCAATAGCAATGAAGAAAATTTTGATTACAATGGCTACTTGGAGTAAGATTTCATGGATGACCATGTAATTGAAACAAGAGCCGCCACATCTATGCGCGAGGCTAAATCTCACACCAAAGAGAATGTCCTAGATGAGCTGCATAGAGCTATCCTCCCAAGGGATGAACAAGTTAGTGTACTGGAGAAAAGAATAAAAGAAATGGCCATATCCATGACCGCCATGGCCACTATTCAAGGGCAATCACAAGCGCCGCAATTAGCTTCTCCAGATATCAATCAGCCGGAAATCATACACATCACAGATGAAAGAAGAGAGGTTGCTTTAGCAAACAGAGATGAGCAACATAAAAAGGATTCTCCATCAGGTGCTATACCAAAAAAGTAATTCAAGCAAATGGTTGAACAAATGCGGGACGCCTTAACCCAATCTAAGGGTGGTGCATTTGTTTTAAAGGGTAGACCTTTCCCAGAGGAATTCGATGTTGTGCCTTTCCCCAAGGGTTTTGTCGCCCCACACTTCAAGATATTTGATGGGACTGGAAATCTGAGGCAGCATATAGCATATTTTCGAGCCAGCTGTGGAAACACGAGAAATAGTGAAGCTCTACCCTTCCAGCAGTTTGTCAGCAGCTTGTCAGGAATTGCTTTCGACTAGTACATTGATTTGCCCAATAGGTTAGTTAACACATTTTTCAACTTGGAACAACAGTTTGTGAAAAGATTTTCCTGGGAACAACATCATGTGTCGATTGGAGAGCTCATGATGAAAAAATAAAAGCCTAGCAAAACTTTGGTGGACTGTATTTTGACTTGGAGAAACCTTAACATGAAAGGTGTACCTTAGCTGCAGGAACATCATGTGATTGAGATTCTACTCAAGAGCATACACGGGCCAAAAACTTTCATGCTCAAGGGACTCACCATGAAATCCTCCTAGAAGCTACTCAGTAAAGCTAATAGTCTTTAAGAGGAAATCAAGCACATGGAGCCACACGAAAAGGCTAAGGTGACCAGAGTGCTCGAAAAGAAATCAGGAGTAATAGGGACCATCGACAAAGGAAAGCAACCGCTGAAGATATATGTAGAAGAGCCTCGCCAGTCTTTGTCACAGTATGCTCAGAAACAGAGTAGTCAATCCAACTAGCGACCGCCTCAAGAAGGATCACCTCGAACAGAGGATAAGAAAATGTCCTTGTCAGAATGATGTAAAATTATGCATTCTTTCAAAGATGAAGTTATACCTAAATTATTCAGAAGTCTAATGTAGAAGCTGGAGTTCAGACTACCAGACTCAAAGAAGCCCGAAGAGGTGGATAGGAAGAATGAACCAAATTATTGCCCATACCACTGGTTGCTTATGCACACTATAGAAAAATGCTTCATCTTTAAAGATTGGCTTGAGAGGAACCTTAAAGAAGGGAACATAACAATCCTAAAAGAATATTTGAGAGAACCTAAAAAAGGTTCCATAAATATGATTTCGGCCAAGCCAATCTCCCCAATCAATCTGTGTACTGGAACAGATGGATGGAGTACAACTTGGGATAAACTCAAGAGGGTACTCAATAAAATACAGGATTCATCAAAAAAACCTCTACATCGAAGGAGGATGGGATGAGGTCTAGAGCAGATCATTCAAGAAAATACTGAACAAGATCCAGTCTCCATCAAGTCAAGCCTCCATTCAGAGTCCTCAGCATATGAAGCCCGAGATGAAGGGTTCGTCAGAAGAGCCATCATCATCAAAGATAAAGAAGAAGAAGAAAAGTGTCACTGCACAAATTGATAACACGAGTGGTAGGATAGGGGCTGCCTATACTAGAATAGTTGTCTCGGATTCGGTGAAGAAAATACTCGAACCCTTAACTTTGTACGATTATCTTTTTGTCCCTCTGGGGTCTTATGAATATAATGATTGTGATTTTGGCTACGTTTTAACTATTTTTGGAGATAACATAACTGATTATGACCAATCTAGCTTCAATTTTGATCCCCAAAATGATCCTCAATTCGTACTTGAGTCCAGTGAACTCGCTGTCAAGTCCAAAGGAGAGATCAATGACACCATTTACGACAGCACCAATAGCGAGGAGCCAATTATCAAGCACCACGGTACACTGCTTACCATCAACCTCAATCTTTCTGAAAAAGAGGAGACACTGGAAGATTCAACAATGATATCTCAAGAAGAATAATTCACAGAAGTTTACTTAAGGAGCGGAGAAGTGTTACCACAAAGAACAACTCCAACAAACAAAAGAAAGTAGATAATGACTCGAGAGGAGATACCCCCATGTCGACCAGTGGAAGAACCACATAATCAAGGAAAAATCAAAGGATTATACAAAGTAGATTACAACATATTAGCTCATCTTAAGAAGTTTCCAACCCGATTAAGCATCTACAACACTCTGATCCTATCATTGGAAATGAGAGAGTCTCTGGTTACAGCTTTGCTTGACCCAGAGATTTTCCTATCTCAGTTGGCTAGCACATCCTCAGATGAAGTTTTGTTGTTGAAAGAACAACTTGAGGTAATCTTCACAGATGAAGACTTGCTGCTCGGTTCCGGCGACCACAACCGTCCACTCTACATCTCCGTCAACATCGACAGATCTGTGTTGTCCAGGGTTTTAGTAGAACTTGGAGCATCTCTTAACTTGACGAGCCTACAAAAATTGGTCTACTTGGATATTGAAGCACAAGAACTTACGACCGATCAAATGATGTTAAGAGGATTCAACCAAAATGGAGAAAGAGCCCTTGGATCAATTACATTATTTATGAAGGTTGGAGAACTCGTGACAACCGCTAAATTTCATATCTTCGACGCCAAGACCTCTTTTAACGCTCTGTTGGGTCGACCATGGATTCATGAACATAATATGGTTCCATCATCTCTACACCAGTGCATCAAATATTGCAAAGATGGTCAAGAAAATTGAGAGACTTACAACCATTTTCAGTGCATGAAGTTGGAATCCATGAAGATGATGCCTACTACGTGCCTCCAAAGAAGACTGTCCTCTCTCGTGAAGTTATCACAAAAAAAGAGGAAGTTTCAGAAGAATTACAAAGAGGAGGCCATTCAACTCCACTTCAGCGATCTTCCACCACTCCCTTACAATGAGTTAGTGAAGGTTCTTTTGGTTCGCACACCTGAGGTCGAGGTTGGGGACGTGGACGAGGAAGGATCAATTTAAATGTTGAACGGACTAGGCCAACCATCAACGTTGGTGATGAAGACAGTTCTGAAGACAAGGTAATGATGACAAGACAGAAGAAACCTCAGTATGATATATCCCTAGAAGATATAAGAGAAAAATTAATATGAAACAATGTATGATCGGATAAACCACTATGTGAATGCTATGACCCTTACTCCGATTCTCCCTCAAAAGTTTGAGAGTTTAGAGGTCAAGGAATTCTGCACTGTTGGTACAAAGCCGATCAAATTTTACCGTGCTTCTACCTCTACTGAGCTTGAAAAACATGTAAATTTGAGTGTTAGTTCAAAGCTGATCAAATTTTACCGCGCTTCTACCTCTACTGAGCTTGAAAAACATGTAAATTTGGATGTTGATTCTAATTAATTAATGGAAATGCCTTTTGTTTACTTCTCGCCTTGTGTTCAAAAGTTAATTCAACAGGGACACTTACCAAAACAACTATCTTTTGGTTACTTCTCGCCTTGTGTTCAAAAGTTAATTCAACAGGGACACTTACCAAAACACCTTGTGTTCAGAAGTTAATTTAACAAGGACACTTACCAAAACAAATGCCAAAAGATAAATTTCAACTTCTTAAAAAATTATGGAATGTTAATTCAATAGGGACACTTACTAAAACAAATGCCAAAAGATAAATTTCAACTTTTTAAAAAATTATGGAATGGTAAAAGTCGAACTCCAAATTCAAAAGAAGGTTTGGATTTGGTGCAGTCGGACCAGTCGATGATTCTGAATTTTGCATGATTGTTACTAGTAAGTCAGAGGAGGATTGCCTCGATATAGAGGATGACTCAACTAATCAACTAATAGATGATGCTCCCCAAGAATTTGAGGAGGAAATTAAATCTACTGTTGAGGAATTGAAAGAGTTTAACCTCGGGACAGAAGAACAACCCCGGCCTACATTTATAAGTTCTCTACTCAATGATGGAAAATCTTCATAATTGATCAAACTGTTAACAAAATTCAAAGATTGCTTCACATAGAGCTACGATGAAATGTCAGGACTGTCAGTAGAGGTTGCAGTTCATAAAGTAGCATGGACAAGATTATAACCCCAGAAAACAAGCTCTCAGGAGAATGCGCCTCAAAATAGAACAATAAGTCATCGCTGAGGTGAAGAAATTAATAGACACCAACTTTGTAAAATAAGAACAGTACCCCACATGGTTGGCTAACATTGTACCTGCTAAGAACAAAAATGGGCAGATACGTGTTTATGTCGACTTTAGAGATTTGAACAAGACATGTCCAAATAACGAGTTTCCACTACCTATACTAGAGATGATGGTGGATATCGCTTCAACACACGAAATTTTCTCCTTCATGGACTGATCGTCGGGATACAACCAAATCAAGATGGCTCCGAAGGATGCATCACTTACAGCCTTCAGAACACCGATTGACATTTTTTACTACACAGTGATGTCGTTCGGCCTAAATAACGTCGGAATAACATATCAACGAGCAATGACGAAAATTTTTGATGACCTCATCCATAACCAAGTAGAATGCTACGTGGATGATTTGATCATAAAAATAAACAAAAAATAGACCATTTGTACGATTTGAGGATCGTGTTCGAACGGTTAAGACAATATGACCTTAAAATGAATCCCTTAAAGTGCGCCTTTGGCATTACCTCTGGGAAATTTCTAGGATTTGTTGTCCGCAATTGGGGAATCGAGATCGACCTGGATAAAATTAAAGCTATCTTAGAAATGCCTCCTCCTAAAACTTTGAAACAACTACATTCCTTCCAGGGGAAGTTGGCATATCTGAGACGCTTAATTTTTAATCTCTCAGGTAGGTGTCAACATTTCTTAGCATTCATTAAAAAGGACACCAAATTCATTTGGGAATAAAAATGCTAGCAAACTTTTGAGGACGTTAAATAATATTTAATGACACCTCCTGGCTTGGCAGCCCCTATCCTAGGGAAACCATTGATACTTTATACCGCGGCTTTAGATGACTCTCTTAGAGCCCTCTTAGCCCAAATCAATGACGAGGGTAAAGAAAATGCACTCTACTACTTGAGTTGTGGCATAGTACCGATTGAAATAAGGTATCCACCTATTGAGAAGCATTGTCTGGTATTAATTTTTGCCGCTCAAAAGCTTAGACATTACATGCTTTCTCATAAGATAACCCTAATCTTTTAGGTTAATCCATTGCAATATCGATGAGCCAACCAAAACTCTCCAGAAGTATAGCAATATGGTCAATGATCTTATTGCAATTTGATATAACTTTTGTTCCCGTCTGTGCTATCAAGGGACAGATACTAGCAGACTTTCTCGCTGCACACGCACTGCCAGCTGGGTCCTCTCTCAATGATGAGTTACCAGACGAGCAAATACTACAAATGAAATTTTGCAGAGTGCAACACTGGGAAATGTACTTCGATGACGCTTCGTCAGCCAAAAAAGACAAAGGATCAAGCACAGTTATACCGGGCAAAGCAGGGATCGGTTTGATCTTTATCACACCGAATAAGGGTATGTTGAGGTTCTCATATCACTTGACAGAGTCGTGCACCAACAATGAAGCTGAGTATGAAGCTTTAATCACCAGATTGGGAATAGAAATCTCAATGGATATAATAAACATTGTCACATATGGCGACTTCCAACTCGTCATCCAGCAAGTCGCCAGACAATTCAAAATTCTCAAACCAAGGTTAGCAGAATACCATCAGTACACGATGAAGCTGCTGGAGCAGATCCCTGATGTGACTTTCTACCAGATTCTTATGAGAGATAATGTCCATGCCGACACTCTAGCAAAACTTGCTAAGGAAATGACATGTCTCCTAAAGGATTCCATTGAAATCATAATACAAGGAAGACGAGACTTTTCTCAGATTGACCTTAAAACTCTACACAAGCTTGGAAAAGAATAAGCAATAAATATAGTTGCAGACAACAACAAAGATTGGCACAAGCCATTAATAGAATATTTACATACTGGAAAGCTCCCAAAAGACAAGTATGAGACACACCACATCACTAGAAGGGCAATGTCTTACGTCGTGCTGGGAAATGTTCTATATAGAAGATCAGTCGACCGGATGTGGATACGGTGTTTCAACAAAGCCGAAGCACAAAATATTGTCGAAGAAGTACATGCCAGACTATGTGGCGCTCATCAGTCAGGGCCATAAATGAAAATGAAGATCAAAAGACTCAAGTATTATTGGTCAGCAATGTTGTCCGACTGCATGGATACAACCAGAAAATGTCATCAATGCCAAGTGCATGGGGTAGTCTTACACCAGCCTTCGAATGAGCTAGACCCAATTGTTGCCTCGTGGCCATTCGAGTGTTGGGGCACAGACATAATAGGTCCGATTGACCCTCCATCTTCCAAAGTACAAATGTTTATACTTGTCACTACAGATTACTTCTGTAAATGAGCAGAGGCAGTACCGTTGCGTGAGGTTACGACACAACACGTCCTTCAATTTTTCAAAAGGTAAATTTTCTACCGTTTCAGAGTATCACAAAGAATAATTTTCGACAATGGGATAGCTTTCAAAAGCACAAAGATTAATAATTTTGTCAAGAGACATGTGATAGATTGGAGATACTCTATGATTTACTATCCCAAAGCAAATGGTCTAGCCGAAGCATTGAACAAAAGACTTGTACAGATTTTAAAGAAAACATTGGATGAAAATAAAAGGGATTGACACAACAAACTATTAGAAGCCTTGTGATCCTACCGGATGACTTTCAGGACTCCCACTCAGTGTACACCCTACATACTTGTGTACGGGTCCGAGGTCGTGCTACCGCTAGAAATCCAGACATCGTCTCTTAAAGTTGTTGTTGCCAATCAACTCACAATAGGAGAAAGTCAAAAACTCAGATTTGAAGAACGGTAAAGTCTTGAGGGAAAAAAACTAGAAGCAAAACAACATTTGGAGCTCTAACAGGCGAAGATGGTACAAGCCCATGAAAAATTGGTCAATCCAAGAAAATTCAAAGTTGGTGGCCTTGTAATTGTGCTCAAAAGGCCTATTCTTGGACGCCACAAAATTGGTGGAAAATTTGAGCCAACTTCGGAGGGACCATTTGTTGTTGAAAGGTTCTATATAAGAGAAGCCTACCGGTTAGTGGACTTCAAGGGTGAGAGACCCATGTTACTAATAAATGGACGATATCAGAAAATCTATTATGCAACCTAATGTCGCTTGCCTCTGCTTGCTTTAAAACTTTGAAACTTTTGTTGTGTTGGTGTTATCTGGGTGGCCAAATGTCTTTGACCGGGTCCAAGTTTTGTAATTAATCTTAATATAATGAAAATTTTGAAAAAAAAGTAAACTTCAAATTTTCTCCATTCCACTTTTGAGTGTAATATTCCACAAAATTAAACAAAATTCATGCATAAATAAACAATTCATTTAAGTAAAATAAGCTAAAATTTACTTTAATAAATACTTTTTTTTGTTCTTGTTCATGCCAAAATTTAGCCCACTGACATTTTCCCTGTCGTCTGCACAAGAAATGTCAGGATAGAGGCTTATCTTTGCTTTCAAGGATGGCTAGAGCCTCGCATTGAATGAGGAAATGGCACCACAGGGCGGTACCATAGACTTCAACATGGACTTTAACCAAGTTGACATGGACTACGAAGGTTCTCTCCTGAATGTAGTCATCTGTAGAGAAAAAGAGGGATTGCCTTCAGCGTTGAGGGTGAACGCCAAAGATAATGCATCACAAAAACGGTAAGAACGTGGTAATAGAGCAGGATCCGATGGAGGGGCCCAGCCACCTGCCATCCATGATAGCTACGCCAGCCGGAGGCCTAGTAGTCACCAATAACAAATGACTGCCAGATGCTTCACTTCGCAAGACACAACGCAGAAATGCTAGCCCCAGAAAATAGAGGGCTTTTCTATGAGAAGAACTCAGACGTCAGAGAGAAACAAACAATTTACTCACCCTTATTCTTTAGGGGAATATCTCTGATCCAGACATGAAAGAGACTTCTTCCAGCCTACCCGCCATAGATGAAGAACTGGGGTTCATCACATAGTCAGAGACACGTTCAGCTTCAGATGCCTTATGCATGGGTTGCTCGACGTGCAACGCTGAGATACCTGTAGGGACATCAACCAAAGGGGAATTTGTAGAATTCTAGGACTGCAATGTCCTACATCTACTTTGCTACAGTACATTGAAGGATTATACCTCCACCACCGACGGTCTCAGATTGCAGATTGTTTGATAGATTAACCATACGTCCCACTGGGGACAGACGAGTATATTCCATGAAGTCCAGGGTCGTACATCCCTTTAGATGCTAAATGACATGTTCCAGATAAGCCAACGCGAATTTGGGTTCCTGCCAATATCCAAATGAGGGAATGCTCGCGACACTTGCCGACTCCTAGCACGATGGAGTACTATAAAATAACCAAGGTGAATAAAAGAGAATTTGAATTCTATGAGGAAGTCCAAGGAAGATTCGTAAACATACTAGAAGGCCTGGAGCTATACATCAGGGTCTTCTCCAAAAGTGACAGAAGAAGCATCCTTGACTGCAGCTTTGACTTGAGGGATATAGGTCGAGGAGAACTTCTCATGGAAAGAACATACTTTGAGCCGAAAAAATTGATGAGAGGAAAAGGAACAATCAACATTCAGTGCGGCTTCAGTTATTATTTTATAAATGATAGACAAGAAAATCTGTCGGGGATCCTCAGACATGCCCAGGTAGATCCACTACCATCAAGAGGAAGGTTGGATCGAACATACTGCCAACTACCTGCATCCCGAATAGTAGCATCATCAACATATATGACGAGGGTGATTTCATCCCTCCCCATATAGACCACCACAATTTTGTGAGGCCCTTCTGCACTGTCCCATTCATGAGCAAAAGCAATATATTGTTTAAAAAAGAGATTGATATTGTCGGCCCTGGCGAGTTCAGAGGAGCTGTAGAGATTTTGCTGCCAGTTGGTTTAGTTTTAGTTCTAAAAGGAAATGGGACAGATGTTGCCAAGCAATGCATTCCAAGGGTGAGCACCATAGGGTGTCCATAACCTTCTGTAGAATGGACGACAGCAAAGCACCATATGGATTCCAGCCAGACCCGGAGCTAGAAGAACTACTGCCGTACGAGCTATGAGAGGGTTGTGCATCTAAGTACATGTGAAGGAAAATCTTGTCCTGGAGCATGGCTTAGAAGATCTGCTCAATTAGGAGCTCATCATACCTGATACAGAAGTTTAGAGAGTTCAATTTTTTTTCACAGCGACAAGATATTTATCAAACATACTCAGCCTACAATGTATATTTGGCATGAGATGTTTTGGATGTACTTTCATATGGACTATATATTGTACCTTGTTGAGGCGTTAGCCTATGTTTGATCTGTGACATCATGATTGGAAGCAAATTAATGAAGATTTCTCCTCAAAATGTGACATTTTATCAATTACCTTTTTGTGTGATGGATGGAAGCCACGAACCATGCGTTGGTTTAAAATTTCAATGAACAAAGAACGAAACAATGAACCTTTAGCAATAAAATAAAACTCATATAAAAATAATTACAAATGAAAAAAAACAAAACAAATTTCTTTTGAGATTCATCCAACTAAAATTAAAATTTTAAAGACATTCTTTAAAACATTAAATATGATAAAAACAACATGAAAAGAAAATGAAGTTGTTGAGTGGATTCTCTCAGTTTCGGAGTTTCTTACTCTTTGTGCGCGCAACACAACCATCTTTATCTGCAATAATTCTCTTAACAACCCCGTGAAATTTTCATTCTGCATAAAGCTTCGCAAAACTCTACAAACCATATTCAACAAAATCAACCTTTTCACATAACACATTTCTGCAAATCCAACGCAATAAACTCTTTTTGAGAGTTGTCCCTATATTTCAATTCTCACATATTTGAGTCAATCCTATGTTTTTGATTTTCTATATTCGAGGTCTGTCCCTAATTTTCGACTCTCTTTTTGAGATTAATACCTGAATTTCAATTATAATTTCCGAATCAGTACCTAAATTCCGAGTTATTCACATATTTTCATATTCTCTTCACATATTCACGACAAATTTACATATTTGAATTTGCATATTTTCTGTAATGGGGGATAATTTCCTTGTTACCACTTGAATTGCCTGTGGTCCCAGAGCTTTTCTCTTCAATGTAGCAGATATTTTTTTCATCACCTCTCAGGTTGGATGTGAGTCCCAGTGCTTTCCTTCCTGACGTGATCGATATATTTTCACGCTACCACTTGGATTGGATGTGAGTCCCAGAGCTTTCCTCCTCAATGTAGCAGATATTTTCCTCATCACCTCTTAGGTTGGATGTGAGTACCAGTGCTTCCCTCTTTAATGTGATCGATATATTTTCCCGCTACCACTTGAATTGGATGTGAGTACCAGAGCTTTCCTCCTCAATGTAGCAGATAATTTTTTCAGAACATCTAAGGTTGGATGTGAGTCCCATTGCTTCCCTTCCTAACATAATCGATATATTTTCCCACTACCACTTGGATTGGATGTGAGTCCGAGAGCTTTCCTCCTCAATGTAGCAGATATTTTCCCATCACCTGTTAGGTTGGATGTGAGTCTTAGTGCTTCCCTTCCTAACGTGATCGATATATTTTCCCTCTACCACTTGAATTGGATGTGTTCCGGAGCTTTCCTCCTTAATGTAGCAGATGTTTTCCTCATCACCTATTAGATTGGATGTGAGTCTTAGTGCTTTCCTTCCTGACGTGATCGATATATTTTCCCGCTACCACTTGGATTGGATGTGAGTCCCAGAGCTTTCCTCCTCAACATAGCAGATATTTTCCTCTTCACCTCTTAGGTTGGATGTAAGTCCCAGTGATTCCCTCCCTAACGTGATCGATATATTTTCCTGCTACCACTTGAATTGGATGTGAGTCCCAGAGCTTTCCTCCTCAATGTAGCAGATATTTTCCTCGTCACCTCTTAGGTTGGATGTGAGTGCCAGTGCTTCCCTTCGTAACATGATCAATATATTTTCCTACTACCACCTGGATTGGATGTGAGTCCTAGAGCTTCCCTCGTAAATGTAGCAGATATTTTTCTCAACACCTCCTAGGTTGGATGTGAGTCCCAGTGCTTCCTTTCCTAACGTGATCAATAAATTTCCCCGCTACCACTTGAATTGGATTTGAGTCACAAAGCTTTTCTCCTTAATCTCGCAGATATTTTCCTCGTCACCTCTTAGGTTGGATGTAAGTCACAGTGCTTTCCTTCTTAATGTGACATATATATTCTCCCTGTCACTTGTCAGTTTGAATATAACTCCCCAGTGGTTACTCGAATTGGTACAGTCCTTTCTTTCTGGCATAATATCTTTAATGATTGTCATCTTCTACACTATTGTACCCTTTTGAGTCGGATGTGAGCCTCTATGCTTTCCATCTCAATTTGGTCCTCCCACACATCCCATTCTCATCTTTCAAAATAAGTTTTAAGACTACCTTAAATAGATTATGACATCTGATTTATATTTTGGGATTGAAACCCAAATTTCAATTCCCACCCCGGGGTCACCACTTACATACTGATTTCCATCCTTTATAAATACCTGAAATTTCATAACTCAAAACTCACTCTCTGATCCCCAACAAGAGTCCCTATTCTTTGATTTTAATTAGACGATCACCTGCTAATTCCCTAACAAAAATAGATCACACACACAACTCTACACATACTGCCGAGTTTGTTGACTTAGGAGTTTGTATTGGTTTTTGTTGATCTCGTCGATCAACTCTAATACTCGCAGTATGCTTGCCCAATACACTACACCAATTGCGGGTCCATTTGTTGACCTTACTTTTGGTTGAGGTTTAGTTTTTCCACTTTAGTAGCCTAAGTTCTAGCCATAGGACTTTCCTATTGACTATTTTTAGAAAATTAGAAAAGGAACCCTCACCATTAGAAGTTCTACACTCCTCCTTACTCAAATTGAAGTTCCACATATTATCCTTAACCTCTAGCACTTAGTAGGTGGGGTCATTATTGGGGAACTCAAGGAGAGTCACCCTTAAGACTGCTGGACCTTAGGGTTGACCCTAAGTGTTGGTCTAGGGCTTAAGATACTTATTTTTCCTCACAATCACTCATAATCACTCACAATCCTAAACTTAAACTTCTAGGCATTGGTTCATTGATACTTTTGGGAGACTCATGTAGGTGGTCCCCTAAATCCACTAGCCCTAGGATAGGGTTTAGCTAAGACCACTAATAGAGGATTCAAAATGGGGCTTCCATTGGTCAATGACTTATTGATGGTGGTTGGCACTCCAACTCTACCAAANCCAAAAATTACCTAGAGGATTCAAAATGGGGCTTCCATTGGTCAATGACTTATTGATGGTGGTTGGCACTCCAACTCTACCAAAACACCCAACCTAGCCTTTTGCCCCTAAACTTCCCCAAATTACCTAGATACCCTTGGGACCCCAAATTTGGCCAAAATTCCCAAAATTACCCAAAATAGCCAAACTTGTTCAAAAATCATTTCAAATACTTTGAAAACACCAAAACTACCCAAAATCAACAAAATTGGCCAAAATACCCCTCTTTACCCCAAAATTCCAAAAAATTTAAAAAATCAAAAAATTTCCAAAACCTCCCAAAAATTTCCAATTTCATTTTTCTCAATTACCACATGACCCAATTTGGCTAATTCGACCATCTTTAATCAAAACCCCCAAATTGCCCTTTAAAGGCCCATATTTTCCCAAATCACCTCAAATGTTTAGCAAATTGGTCTCAATTTACACTGATTTCAATTCTAAACTCAAATTTACTCTTGATATTACAAATATAAAGCAAATCTAAGCTCAATTAGTCCATCATTTGAGCCCAATTTTGATTTAGATCAAAACCCCAGTTTTGGCCCCATGATTTGGTTCCACCCAATTGAACCCATGGACAACTCAACTTGCCACAATTTATGTTAAAAAACCTTCATAATATTCCCATAAATCAAACTTTACCTTCAATTATCCTTGTTGAAGCCTCAATTTCATTTGATTTCAACTTAAGTCCAAAAAAGCCCCAAATTTGCCCCAAATTGGCCATGTCTGAAAATCTCACCAAATTGATGGCCTTAGCCCCAAAATTTCCACTCCCTTCCTTCATGAAAAATCTTTACAAGATCTCCCTTGATCTTTTGAACCATTTAATTTGGACTTAGCCAAAGACTGGCCCAACCTAGACCCATGTCTAGCCCAACATGCCCATATTGACCAAGTTTCAAAAATCATTCAAAATGACCCTCCAATTGAACTCAAAATCATTTCAATTCTTCACAAAAAATCTTTATAACAATCATTTACACAATGTTAATCAATCAATTGGGTCAATTGACATGGCTATCCTAGCCTAAACCCAAGCTTTGATGACTTGAGCCCACATTGAACCCATGCACAAAAAATGTCCTAACTACCCCAAAGTCAAAAAGTTAATGACTCCACAGCCATTAGTTTGAACCTAATGACCAGACTAAACCTCTTAAAACCACCTAAACTAAGCCATGGACCAAAGGTCCCCTAAATTAAATGATTTTATTCCATATTTGCTTAAGCTTATGATATTTGCTTAAGCTTATGTCCCTAAGCTCCTAGCCACCTCCCCCTGGCTGGCCTACCGACCTAGTGGCCAAAAAATGGCCAAACCAGGAGCCACCCCCATGGGATTAAACCCAATTCAAACCTAGAGGCCACCTCATCTAAATTAAATATTGGAGCCTCTCTACCCTCCACCTAGGCAACACATTTCACCCCCCAATTGGCCACGGCAGCAAGCCTTAAGCCATTTTTTATAAAGGCTCTCCTCCACGGCCATGGAGATAGAGCTGAAATTTCCTCTGAGATACTTCCCCAAATTGATCCCAAAGCCTCTTTGAGACCTCCTAAGTGCAATCCAGCCACTAGATTGCTCTGAATCCCTTTGTCGGAGCCCAATTTTGAGCTTGAATCTCTGTGTAAAATAAGGAAAAAGTTCATTACCCTCCTAAAATACACAAAAATCAAATTAAACTTACCTACACCATCACCATAGTGAGAGAAGGAAAAACCCCCATAAAATTACCCTTCCACGGAGCCTCTAGCATAGCTCTAGACCAAAACCTGAAATCGGGTCTGGTCGAATTCCCAACTTGGCTTTGTACCACAACCAGAGGCTTAATCCCAAGCCTCCTTGGACCCTAGCAACGTGCTAAGGATCTCTGATTGAAGGTTCCCTTCTCAGAGCCATGGTATTGAACCTCTCCACCTCCGGAGCCTATTTTGATTCTCCATTTGATTAGGCTTAATTTAATTGCATGGTTATCGTATGGACATGTTTGTCTCACTTAGATGAGTCCATAGGATCAAACTCAAAGTGATTTGGTTGATTCTAGGCTGAGATCTTATGGTTCTAGTGTGGATGGTCATGGGATCACTCTATTGGGGACGATGATGGGGAGTCGTCCGATCACGCATGTATTGGATGGACGGAGGAGATCGAATCGGACAGCACTTCCTTGCATGAACCGTGGGCCTAGTCAACGACTACGTGGATGGCGGTGTTCAATCAGAGCGAGCCACGCGTGCCTTCAGAGCTGCCGAGGATACAGTCAGCACCGCGCGTTTAAATAGATAAAGAGGGAATTTAAAAAATCAAAAAATGATCCCTAACTTTAAAAATTCATAGCTTGGTGTAGAAAAATCATAAAAATAAAATAAAAATACCCTCTTGCTCAGTGAAAAGAGGAGAATAATATGGAAATAATTTTAAGTCCATTTGGTGCATATTTCATTTTTAATTAATTAAACACTAATTTAAATGTTTTGATTCTCCATACATATAGGCATATCACCATGGATTGAAATTTTAGCATGTTCTTGTCTCTGTCTTAGGGAACATTCTTTAGTTTTTCCAATGTCAGAGGAGGCCCCTAGAGAGAGATCCATATTTTTCAAGTTTATGCACATTATTTGCATAAATTAATCATAATGATTAACATTTTGCTTAGAAAAATCCAAGAAAATTTTGAAAGGTTCACCATTACCAGAGGATCCTTTGGAAAGAATTTCATGAGTTAAGTCATTAAGAATACACTTAATCTTCACCAACCCTAAATCACTAAGATAATTAATTTTGAGAAATACGAACATCAAATTGACTTGATTTTTTATCTCCATTGTTATTTAGGATCTAGAGAACTCAACATAAAAATGTCAAATTATTTTGAGTCCATTTGATGGCCTAAATTAATTTTTCATGATAAATATCTTTTTTGGCACTTAAATGATTTTTAAAAATCAAAATATAACTCAAAAATTTATAAAAACTTATTGTTTGATTTCTCTATGATCAGAGGTATTTTATAAAAGTAAAATAATATTTAAAATAAAAAATTGATTTTTAGTCTATTTTTAAATATTTAAATAATTAAAAATCCATAAAAATCACAAAAATAATAAAACTCATGAAAGATGTTTTAAATTACTTCTTAAGCACTTAGGAATAATTGGGATATTTTTCCTGATTTATAAATAAAGATATTGAATTTTGAAGCTTAAAATAAATTTTAAAAGTTAAAATGAATTTTCCTTAAAATAATTCCAATAAATCCAATAAAACTCAGAAAAATATAAAATTTTCTCCCATGGGTTCTCTGACCTCGGGAAGATTTTTCAAAAATACAAAACTTAATTTTTCTCATTTAAAATATTTTATTTAATAAATACCATAGAACTTAAAATAATTTTTAAAATTCAAATAAAATTCAAAAAATCATGAAATTTGGTCCAAAGCCTTCTCCAGTTTAGGTCTACCTCCAGTAAAAAATTCATGTAATTAGGCTTCACCTTGGTCAAGTTAGCAAATTATCTTTGAAAAATACCATTTTTGAATAAAAATAATTATATAAATTACATTAAATTTTGAAAAATCACATTTTCTCCTTTGATATCTTATTTGACATAAGAATGTGGTAGGCTAAAAATTTTAAAATCATTTGAATTGAATTTGACAAATTATGAAGTGTTAGAACCATAAGGGTGAAAGTGTAATTTTGGAAATTTAGCCTTAATTAACATTTAGGCTTAATTCAAGGAGGGAAATGGGCAACCTATGATCTTAATCAGTTCATTTGGATGTTTGAAACACAAGGAGATAATTGGTAGAAACCAACCTCACTTTCCTAATCAAAAGGATAAGTTAATAAATTTCTAGATTATTAAAATTTGGAATTTTATTAAAATAAAATGAATCTAGGACTTAGGGGTATGACTTTTGAAGTCAATAATTAATCCTAATAAATTTCTAAATTATTAAAATTTGGAAGTTAATTAAAATAAAATGAACCCAAGACTTAGGGGTATGACTTTTGAAGTCAATAATTAATCAATTTTATACCCCTATTTGATTTTCAAATGAAATTCAAATAGTGAATCATGATCACCTAAACCTTAGCCTTTTTAAAACTAATTAAGACACTCACCTAGGACTTATGGGCTTAGTAGTAATCTAAGTTAAATCAAGACTGATTAAATGAGGATTATAAAAACAAAATACAATTAAAATTAAAACATCTTTCAAACACTACAAGCCCGATTAGGGCCAAAATTTGGCTAAGTGTTCCAGCAACACTAACTTGCCTCTTTAAGGGTCTTCACCCACATAATCTTAAAAATTAAATTACAAATGATAATTACCCTATTTTTAGAGATAATTGAAACATCAATGCTCACTGGCAATAAAGGTATTTACAGGATGAATTATTAAGCAACATAATAAGTTTAAAACGACTCATGATTTTCCACGGGGTAGCAAGAGAGTAGCACAAACCTGCTTCTTTCTCTAGATCTGTTGGATACATCGGAGATCTACTAAATTTAATATGTTTTGCTTGACAAATATCATCCTTAAACAAATTAATAAGGAACCACCAAGATATGATCTAGGGTTAGGTAAGTTGTCAAAATTTTACTTCCCCATTTCATATAAACTGCCTTAACGTGTCTTTTGAGTTTCAGGTGGTGGAACGAGAAGACTCGTCATCTACGCTTTTATAGTTTTCAGTATTGTCTTTCTTGTACTTTCATATTGTACCTTTATGCTTACAAACTTGCATGCTAAATAACAATGACAACCTGCATGAAAACGAAAGATATCAGGATAGCCACAAAACCAAATTTAAAATTAAAATCAACCAAGATAAAAATCACATCCACAACAACTCAAAATTTAATCACAAATATCACACAAAACTACAACTTCAACTAAATTAAGACGTCTCTATCGGATGATGAGGAGTCCTTCGGAGGAGGTAACCTACGGTTACTAATGAGGCTTCCCACGGTCTAAATGAAATTATGAAACTCATTAAGTTGAGTTTAGTAAGTTCATTTGGACATAGTGATTCCAATAGAAAATAGTGGTGCCGGGACGATGAAACCGTGGGATCTTGACCGGTGTCTTTTCCCACGATCTAAATGAAATTATGGAACTCATTAAGTTGAGTTTAGTAAGTTCATTTGGACTAAGCTATGGTCTAAATGAAATTATGGAACTCATTAAGTTGAGTTTAGTAAATTCATTTGGACTAAAGTCGGTCTAAATGAAATTATGGAACTCATTAAGTTGAGTTTAGTAAATTCATTTGGACTAAGTGTAACGAGGCTTCCCAAGGTCTAAATGAAATTATGGAACTCATTAAGTTGAGTTTAGTAAATTCATTTGGACTAAGTGAATCTCATAGAAAATAGTGGTGCTGGAATGAGGGAACCGTAGGATCCTAACTAGTGTTGTTCTCATCAACTTTAACATGCCCCCAAAAAATTTAAATAACTTCAACCATAGGGCCACCTGATTTGACATCATAACCTAACACACTAGAAAACTCAAACTCGTCACAGCAAGGAGCTTGGAGCTAGAATGGTGGGTAGCACGACCATCTTCAACAACAAAACCTATCTTCCCTAGCTAAACTAATCTTCTTTACTTAAATATAAGCAATAAAGTCTTAGGACTTCAAGGTTGCTTGCTTATGTAAAGTAAATTCTCACCTTATTCTTAGGCATTTGTACAGTGACCAAAGGAAAATATGTTAAGATTTTCATACCTATTTTACACTAATTTTGATGATATTGAACTTTAAAAAAAGGTATTTTTTATGTTTTGTTGCAAGTATGTTAAATTACGGTCATTGGATTAAAAAGATGCAGAAAGGAGCAAAATTGGAGCAAAAAAGACCAAAATATGAAGATATGATCTTGAGCGCCGGCGGCGAGCTCGACAACGAGCTCGACGGCGCCGACGATAGGTTTTTCTTGAGTGTCTAGAATTAAATATTCTAAAAGGCCACCGACGGCGCCATCGAGGCCACTGACGGTGAGCACGTCGGTTCTCTTAACAGATGCATTGAATATGGACAATTTTTTAAGGGACGCTTGGGCAACTCTTGAAACCTCTTCTACAACTTTAAAAGAAACATTTGGAGACCAAAAAAGGTGGTTTCCGCTGAGTCTTTATTGTTTGTGGTGCCCATTAGAGTGTAGAGTGTGGTTATTATTGTGAGAAGTTCTTTGAGAGATTGTAAGAGTGGAAGAAAAGTGAGAGATTTCTTCCTCCTTGTCGCTTCGAAGGAGAATTTNAATTGTTAGATATAAAAAATACTTGATTAATCCTCATAATTGAGTATTACCAAACATTCTCATGCTGATTGCTTGATTATCTGCTGATCTGTAGTCTAATTATATAATTAGTCTAAATGTAATTAAAATTAATAAGCATAATGACCAACTTAAATATAGTTCTAAATCTCTAATCCTGAATTATTTATCTGAGGAAATATAATTTTCATGATTAAAATAAATATATTCCCACATTAAGATAGATTACAAAGCACATAAATCCCATTTTTTGCAAGATCCCACTCGCAATCAAATGGCTTCCAAGTTTATCAGACCGCTCCTAACTGCAGAGCAAGACAGGGTTGCTGCTCCTTTTTTTCTTGTTTCCTGAATAGAATGGAGCATTTATGAAAAAGGCTGAAAATTTAAATCCGCTGTAATACATTTTGGTCCAATGAGCAAATCATTAGTCTGTCTGAATTCACATCATTTAACGCCAAAATACAGTACTGGGTTGTCTGTCTGGTGACGGATTTAGAGCAGGATTTTATCTGGATGTAGGCTAAATCTTGTGAGACGATCATTTTGGACTAAAAAAAGCCGCGGGTTTGATAAATCCGGATTTCACGGATTTCGCCTGTAAATCCAATGAATGGATGAATTTGCTGGATTTACGGGATAGAGCTATTGGGATTTACGTGGATGTGCGCAGAACTTCCCAAATAATTTTAACGAATTTACTAGATTTATGATTTTCGGGATTTAACCCATTCAGCAGGATTTATTAAATTTGGATTAACAAGACTAACTAAATCTTATTAACTTATATCTAATCTTTTGCCATACAACACCATAGAGCTCAGATTTCGTTGCTGAAGAAAGGAAGAGCAAAAAAGAAGGATCTTCCTCAACAGTAAAAAAGTTTAGAAGAAACAGTCCAACTAAGCTAAAATATTGGGATAGATCTTTGATGAAAACCTTATTAGTTACGTTGACTTATAAAAAAGCCACAAACAGAGAAGAAGAAGCAGATTAAAAGATCTGAACTGAGAAAAAAAAAGAAAAAAAGAAGTTTTTTTTTTTTTTTTTTTTTGGCTTACCCATGTAATCCATGGCTTCAAGTTTCAGTTTAGTTTCAGCGGCAGAATCTTCATCTTCATCACACAGCAGTATCCGAAGTCCTTTAGGAAAATCCTTCCACACAGACAAATCATCAGCAGAGCAAGACATAACTGGTTTTGCATGTTTCTCTCAAGCGAAACTACAAAGCCATGCATGAACTCCCCATTTCAGTACACAAAGTCCACAAAATCGCTTCACCAATCCCAATTTTTCAGCTTAACAGAGAAAGAAACTAAAACAAAATATTGCTGAATCTCTGAGAAGTTTTCCTCATAAAACTTCTTTCTCTCCAACTCTAAAAGAAGTGGTTTCCGTGCTATAATTAGAGCAAAGCATCAGAGAACTTAGCAATGTGATGATTAATGGAGAAGAGGACCAATCAGACTGATGAAAAGTTGATCAAGAATATGCCAAAAGGTACACTGACAGTAAATTTGAGAAAGTTGAGAGAGATGAAACTTTCTCTCTCTTTCTCTCTCAGCTTTTTTAGATAGGACCAACAACAGATGGGTGATGCTCTATCTTTCAAATATGTCAGAAAGAGAACACGGAGCCATTTTGGTGAGATTAAAGGTGGATGTGAAATATGGATGTGATTTGTGGTCAGTTTTCTTCAGGGGCCACGTATTATCTTATTACAATAAAACATATCAATTGGGAACCTTATATATGGTTATTAGGTCTATAAACGAGCCGAGTTTGGGCGAATTCAGACTTGACTCGTATTCAGCTCGTTCCAAATAATTTGTGTTCGAAATCAGCTCGTGAACAGTTTATTTGTGTTCAGCTCGATTTAAATATTCGTGTTCTTGTTCGGCTCGAAATTGACTCGTTAAACTAAAATTGAGAAAAATATATGTAAAGTGTGGGATTTGAACCTGGATCAAATCTATACAATAGAAGACACTAACCACATTGCCACATGAGGTATTATGATTTAAACATANAGCTGCGGAATCTTCATCTTCATCACACAGCAGTATCCGAAGTCCTTTAGGAAAATCCTTCCACACAGCCAAATCATCAGCAGAGCAAGACATAACTGGTTTTGCATGTTTCTCTCAAGCGAAACTACAGAGGCATGCATGAACTTCCCATTTCAGTACGCTAAGTCCACAAAATCGCTTCACCAATCCCAAGTTTTCAGCATAACAGAGAAAAAAACTAAAACAAAATATTGCTGAATCTCTGAGAAGTTTTCCTCATAAAATTTATTTCTCTCCAACTCTAAAAGAAGTGGTTTCCGTGCTATAATTAGAGCAAAGCATCAGAAAACTTAGCAATGTGATGATTAGTGTAGAAGAGGACCAATCAGACTGATGAAAAGTTGATCAAGAATATGCCAAAAGCTACACTGACTGTAAATTTGAGAAAGTTGAGAGAGATGGAACTCTCTCTCTTTCTTTCTCTGCTTTTTTCGATAGGGCCAACAACAGATAGGTGATGCTCTATCTTTCAAATATTTCAGAAAGAGAAAGAGAGAGAGGAGGTCACGGAGCCATTTTGGTGAGATTAAAGGTGGATATGAAATATGGATATGATTTGTGGTCAGCTTTCTTCAGGGGCCACATATTATCTTATTACAATAAAACATATCATTTCGGAACCTTGTATATAGTTATATAGCAATTTATATCCATACCAACCCAACTGTTTAGAATTTCAAGGCAAAGAATCACAAATTCAGAAGAAAACACAGAAATTTGCCGAAGCTCAGCAAAGATGTCTACGTCCTTGGCAGCAGAGCTACGGCTTTCCTTCAATTCAGAAAAAGAGTACAGAATACAAAATAATCCCTAGAATTATAAATAGACATATATATAATATTGGAGTACAATATGTAATTATAAAATAACTCATGTACCGTATCGCGGGGGGTTGCCCCTTCACCCCGAACCCACATAACGAAACTCTCCCAATTGGGCAGATTCTTCCGCTCCTCTCCACTGGCTCGCTCCGTTATGCTCTAGAATTTGTCCCTCATATGGTATATGAGCCATAAACACTTATATATATTTATATTCAACTTACATATCTAGCATCTAAAGTTTACACTTTACATTTATACCACTCATGCATAAAAAATACCATCATTTTAACTTTTATGAAGTGCAATGCACGTTTTCATGTATAGGTAAGATGGTATGTGTTGAAAGATCTCGAAAATACTAATAAGTATATTTCATATTTGTTATAACTCTTTATTTAAAGAGTTATAAATTACATGAAGGATCTTGGAAATTAGAGAGATTAGTTGTCTCTTATATTTTATTATTCTTTTTCTTTTATATTGTATTTTGTGTTTATTTCTTTTCATACCAGTAAAATCATGTAATGGGTATTTATACCCCTCTTTGCATAAATAAGATAATGTCCTCTTATATTTTTTCATGGTATCAGAGCCATATCAATCTCCTTCGGTATGAAGACTTCATCATTCGATATCTAGTCCCTCTTCTTCGATGCTGGAGCTATTCGTTGTGGCGGCGTTCTCGGCGGTGCCGCTCACGCTATACTTACCTCCGGTGAGAAGCCTCAATCTATTAGTGCAGACGATGGAGTTCTTCTTCAGAAAATCCTCCGGCTACGAAGACTGCTCTATTCCTCTGCTCTACTTAGGCTTCCATCGAATTCTTTCCTCTCTGCTTCAATCAATTAGCTCAACAACGATGAGTCCGGCCGCGTGCTCGCCGTCATCCTTCGCGACAACGGGGAGTGAAGCAGAACTTTTCTGGAAAATAAATCACGAAGAAGTAATTCTAACTCCTACGACACATTCTATGGTGAAGCCCACACCGCCCTCGCTTTCGTCACCCTCCGATCTGACGGCGAGTGCGAGTTCATGTTTTACCGAAACCTTAGCACCCAGTCCATTTAGCAAAGAACAACTCAATTTGCAGCACAAACTGATCGGCAAATCACCTGATATGGTTGTTCCCGACCCAATCACTGGCCCGCCCGTGCAGCAAGGAACATTCTAACATGCCTTCACAGTCAATCAAGGATCCTTCCTTTAATGGATCATAGATTCCGGCGCTTCTCATCACATGACTGGTGATGCATCCCTTCTCCATGACTATATGTCGTGCGGAGACAACTCCACCATCTGCGTTGCCAATGGCTCTGTCTCCAAAATCGTCGGCTTTGGCTCCGTGCACATCATCCAAAACATTCTACTATGATCTGTGCTTCATGTTCCTACTTTAAATTGCAATTTAATATCCATCGGAAAGTTAACTAGTGATCTGAGGTGTATTGCTAAATTTTTCCCTACCACGTGTGAATTTCAGGATGCAGACTCGGGGACGACGATTGCCAATGCTGAGTTGTGCTCGGGTCTCTACGTCATCAATGGTACTCCACCATCACGACCTCACTATTGACATTTGTCTACCCATCATTTTGTGTCAATCCTAGTGTCAATAAAGATTCCGAGATTATGATATGACATTTTCGTCTCGGTCATCCAAATTTTACATATCTTGCAAAATTATTTCCAAATTTATTTATCAATAAAGATGTTCGTTCTTTTCAATGTGAATTTTGTCAACTTGTCAAACACACTCGCACGAATTTTCCACGTATTAGTTACACCTCTTCCTGGTTCATTCACAGCGATATCTATGGCTCATCCCGTGTTACAACCCTTACTGAGAATCAGTGGTTTATCTCCTTTATTGATGATCACACTCGACTAATATGGTTATTTCTTATGAAAAAAAATCTGTAATCGGTCACATATTTGAACAATTTTACTCCATGATCCAAACACAATTCCAAATCTCCATCCAGACACTTAAGACTGATGATGCAAAGCAATACTTAGCTTCCATCCTTGACTCTTATCTCTCCTCTAAAGGCATCCTCCATCTCAGTTCTTGCGTTGATACTCCTCAACAAAATGGGGTCGCCAAACGCAAGAACCGCCACCTTATCGAGGTGGCCCGCTGCCTCCTGTTTTCCTCTAAATTGCCTAAAGTTTTTTTGGGTGACGCCGTATCCAATGCAGCCTACCTCATCAACAGGATGCCTTCTCGGGTCCTCAAATTTCAAAGCCCAGTCCAAATCCTTCTTAAATCGTTTCCTCACACCAAGGCAATTACCCAAAAACTTCCTACCAAAGTATTTATGTGCTCCTCCATTGTTAACATTCATTCACACAATTACAACAAACTTGACCCTAAATCAACTAAATGTATTTTCCTCGGCTGCCCGCCTCTTCAAAAAGGGTATAAGTGCTACTCTCCTCTCACAAGAAAAATCTACAACATTATGAATGTCACCTTCTTTGAAAATCAACCTTACTACCCCAATTCTAACATTCAGTGGGAGACTTTAAAGGAATATCAGTCTTGGGGGGACAATGATTTCATACCACCACACACCAAATCCTCGTCCCTTGAATTGAACTCATTATCTTCCGACTCGGATTCAACAAGTTCATCCAACTTACGTGAAAATGTACATAACTATCAGTCTCCGTCCAGTTCTCAAGTGTCAAACTCTTCACCCATTCTTGCACCACCTTCCATGCACAACAAGCACATAGACCACCCAACACATCCAACACCAATCCAAGTGTCATAACCGGATCCAACTCCTACAAAAATCCACTTAGGTACAAACACACTTGAACATGAATCCACTATACTTATGATTGATGACTCCGACATTCCAATTGCTTTAAGAAAAGATGTTAGGTCCATCTGACCTCCACTCAGGTACGAACACACCATGCATCTGATCTCCAACTTTATGTCCTATAAAAGACTATCTTCAACTTACCGAGCTTATGTCACTGCATTCGACAACACACAAGTCCCAAACACCATTGATGAAGCTCTCAAATACCCGTGGTGCAAAGCGGCCATCAATGAGGAGGTAAGAGCTCTACAAAAGAATGGTACATGGAAAGAAAGCAATCGGCTACAAATGGATTTTCAAAGTCAAACACAAGGTAGATGGTACAATTGAGAGATTAAAAGCACGTCTCGTAGCAAAAGGTTTTTCATAGTCCTACGGTATTGATTTCCAAGAAATATTTGCCCCTGCGGCCAAACTTAACACCATCAGAATTTTTCTCTCACTTGCGGTAAATGATGACTGGCAGCTACATCAACTCGACGTGAAAAATGCTTTCCTAAATGGTGATTTAGAAGAAGAAGTTTACATGAAAGCACCTCCCGGACTAGAAGCATCATTTCTAAACAACAAAGTCAGCAAAATTAAAAAATTATTGTACGACCTCAAATAATCTCCCTGAGCATGGTTCGATAGATTTGCAAAATCTGTGACAAAACACTGGTATACTCAGTGTCAGGCAGATCACGCTCTCTTCGTGAATACCTCTCCCGAAAAGAAGATTGCAATTCTAATTGTATACATCGACGATATCATCCTCACTGAAAATCACAAATAAGAACTCACAAATCTGACAAAGCTTCTCACTCAGGAATTTGAAATTAAGGACCTCGGAAACCCAAAGTTCTTTCTCGGCATGGAACTAGCTCTATCAAAACAAGAAATATTTGTGCCACAACGGAAATAAACATTGGACATGTTGAAGGAAACATGTATGCTCGATTGCAAACCCGTCGATACTCCAATGGATCCCTACAAGAAGATCGGCACTGAGAAAAATAGCGCATCTATGGATAAGGGAAGGTATCAGCGACTCGTGGGATGACTCATCTATCTCTTACACACACGACCCGACATTGGTTTTTTTGTTAGTGTTGTTAACCAATTCATGAACAGCCATACAGAAGAACACATGAATGCAGTCTACAGAATCTTGACATACCTCAAGATGACTCCAGACAAAGGGCTATTGTTTCAAAGGAATAAGGATCGAAGCATAGAAGTGTATTAAGACGCGGATTGGGCAAGGAATGTCTCGGATCGACGATCGACTTTCGGCTATTGCACTTATGTCTAGGGAAACATAATCACTTGGAGAAGCAAAAAGTAGTCGGTGGTATCAAGAAGCAGCGCTGAATCTGAATTCAAAGCCCTTGCACTCAGGATCTACGAAGGAATATGGATTCGAAGAATACTCAGCGAACTCGGAATGCTAACTGGAAAAACTGTCAAACTACAATGTGACAACCAGACAACCCTCAGCATTGCAAAGAATCCAGTACACCATGATAAAACGAAACGCATTGAGATCAATCGACACTTCATCTCAGAAAACATTGAGAGAGGAGTCGTCGAACTTGCATACATTCCTTCCCGACATCAAATAACAGATATTTTCACTGAGCCTCTCCCAAGAATCAACTTTGAAGAATTATGTAACAAGTTAGGCATGTACAATCTATACAACCCAACTTGAGGGGGAGTGTTGAAAGATCTCGAAAATATTGATAAGTATATTCCATATTTGTTATAACTCTTTATTAGAGAGTTATAAATTACATTAGGGATCTTGGGAATCTCTATTTATTTCTCTCCTTAATTAGAGAGATTAGTTGCCTCTTATATTTCATTATTCTTTTTCTTTCCTATTGTTATGGTATGACTCATATACCATATAGAGACAGACGTTGGAACGAAGTGGAGCAGAGCGGAGCGAAGCGGAATACTCTGTCCAAATCGGGAAGTTACGTTACGTGGGATGGGGGTGCTAGGTCAACGCCCCGCTATACGTTACAGAGGTAATTTGGGAATTACATATTGTACTGTAAGATTTACTATAGGATTATAAATAGACCTGTTTGTAATTCTAAGTCTTTGAGAGAGCCGAATCTTGTATTCTGTACTCTTTTCTGAATATTGAAAATGAGGTCGCCGCTCTGCTCCCGAGGATGTAGGCATCTTTGTCGAACCTCGTCAAATCTCTGTGTTCTTCTAGATTTGTGTCGTTCTTGTTTTTCTTTGTCTTAATTTCTCAACAAGTGGACACAGCACTCCCAACCCACATAACGTAAAACAGAGTCTTCCGTTTTGCTCTGCTCTACTCTTCTTCGTTCCAGCGTCTGTCTCTATATGATATATAAGTCATACCATAATAAATCTTCATCTTGGCGAATATCCAGCCCCTTAGGAGAAAAGATACCTGGGAGTTATACCTGCACCAATATGGGTTGGGCCACCATGCTTCTGCTGCGCCCACGTTTATCTCAACCCACTAAATTCCAAGAGACGCACCTCTTTAATTCCAAGAGACATCTCTTCATTTCAAGAGACTCCAAATTTTGATATCATGAGTCATATCTAACACCTATTGTATTGTGTGTTTATTTCTTTCCTTACCAGTAAAGTCCTGTAATGAGTATTTATACCCTTCTTTGCATCAATAAAATAAAGTCATCTGATATTTTTTCAGTATGTATGTAAAAAATTAAAGTCTCGGTGCATGATACGCATTTGAGACAGTAATGAAGAAATCATCACATACTATCTCTAATCAATTGTAGCCTGCAAGCAAATGACCGAAGCTCATGCGTCCAACCACCGGTCCAAGACACAATTCATGGTTTTTATGCAATTACTGGTTTTCAATACGGAAGAGAAGATAGGAGGAATTCCCAAATAATCCCAATGTTGGGGGGTTGCAATGCAAGTGATACCCATGGCATTGAAAGAGTCCAGGGAACAGTCTCTTACCTTGGAGGAAATATTATGTACGTGTGATGTACATTTATATGCCCGAAGCAGCACATACATGTCAGTCATCTGGGCTTTTTTCTGTTCTTTCCGAGATATCCTTTCCTTAAATAGAGATCCAAATCATAGATTTGCCTGCGTCGTTTATTGATGCTGAGCGACACTAGTCTTCCATATTTACATATGTAACATCTAGACTTTTGTATTTACATAAATACCATTCAAATTATTAACATCACATCAAGAATATCACTATTTTTTTTTAATTTTAAAATTGAAATACATTTTTTCATGCATAAGTTTTTTTGATGTCATATTGAATGCCGGAAAATTTACGGAGAGAGAGAGCGGTAATTTAACATCTTGGCGTTGCACTAAAATTCAACACATATATAAATAATAATAATAAAAAGTACCGAGATAAGACCTCATGATTTTTTAAGTGAAAAATTCATGAAAAAAGGAAAAAAATAAAAACGAGGCCTAGCCCAATTAAAATGATCCACTATAAAATTGTAAGTATATAGATTCACTCTTCTCGCCAATTAGAGAAGATAAAATTACAATATTGATAATTGTATGTATACAATAGTCATACCAGTTTATTGGTCATAATTGGGCCACAATAAATATAGTTTTGGCGATAATAGCAATAGCAGATCGCAAAAGAAGTAGTTGATTGTTACAATGGCAGTCGTTTGTCACAAATACTGGAGTCGGTGTTTGTGATGGTGTCAGTTAGCCATTGAGACATAGTTGGAAGCTATCGAAGCAGTTAGCCACATAGGTCTAGTTGATCACCTAGGTTTTAGCTGAGGGATAAAATAACATTTAGCTAAATAAGTCATAGTTGGTCATATAGGTTGTGCCTAAAAGCTGCAGTAGCAGTCAGCTACATAAGTTGCAGTTGGTCAAATAAACTGCGGATGGTAGTTGTAGTAACAATAGTTGGCCGAAGAGCCTCTCGTAATTGGTAGATGTAAGAGTGTCGTTTTGCCATAAAGGTCATAGTGGAACGTTATAATGACAAAAATTGATCACATGAGTTAAACTGGAAGTCTAAAATGATAGCAGTTGACCGCATAGGTCACAGTGGAAGGTCGTAATGATAATAATTAAAAACATAGGCCACAGTGGAAGGTTACAATGATAATAGTTAGCCACGGAGGCCGTAGTGAGAGGTTGCAATGACAATAATTAGTCACATAAATTATTGTGGGAAGCTATAATAATAATTAGACACATAGACCATAGTGGTCGCCGCAGAGCGTCAGTTGAGCACAAAGGTTGTAGTGGAAGTTTGTAATGACATCAGTTATTCATGTAGAATGTGGTGGGAAGCTGCAATAGTAATTGTTCACTAAGTCTTAATGGGTCAATAAAAGAGTGTCAATTAGCCACATAGACCATAGTGGGTCATTCCAAGAGTGTCAGTTGGCTACAGAGGTTGCAGTGAAATGCTGCAATAATAGTAACAAGCCATATAGGTTGTCATGGGAATTTATAGTAGTAACTGGATAATAGGTTGTAGTGGGTCGCTATAAAAGGGTCAGCTAGCCATATAGACCATAGTGGGTTGATGGAAGAGTGTCATTTAGTCATAGAGGTTATATTAGAAGGCTATAATGACAAAAGTTATCTACGTAGTCTATAGTAGGAAACTACAATAATAATTGGCCACAAACACTATCATGAGTCACTATAAGAGCGTTCATTGGTCACATAGGCCGTAATGGGTTCTTGTAAGAGTGTTATTTGGCCACAGATGCTGAAATAAAAGGTTATAATAACAAAATTAGTCATGTAGTCCATAGTGGAAAACTGTAATAATAACTGCCCATATAAGCAGTAATTGCTCCCTATCGGAGCATCAATTGGTCATATATATTTTAATGGAATGTCATAGTGACAACAGTAAGCCACCTAGGATATAGTGAGAAGCAACATAAGTAATTGGCCACATAGGTTGTTGTAGTGGAAGTTTGAAAAAATAGCAATTAACCACCTAGGTCGTAGTGGGAAGTTATAGTAGTAACTGACCACATAGGTCGTTATTAGTGTTACACTTATTTGTAGTTGCGGCACATCTCTTAGATTTGTTATTTTATATTAGAGATGATACTCGTCCGTATACAAGATATAGAAGACTTCAGGATTTTGGAGAAAGCTGCCTCTTTCTGAATACGCCAGTTATAATGAGTGGTTATAAGGAGTTATCAACAGATCTTCAATATGGTAATATTTGTTACTTTGTATTCAAGATAATTCATCACGCCATATTCATGATACTTCAAAAGTAAACTGAGTTTGCTAACGACAGCGGAAAGGAAGCAACCAACAA
The DNA here is from genome assembly GCA_002079205.1 of Phalaenopsis hybrid cultivar. Lineage (NCBI taxonomy): Eukaryota > Viridiplantae > Streptophyta > Magnoliopsida > Asparagales > Orchidaceae > Phalaenopsis > Phalaenopsis hybrid cultivar. Next base: position 92,426 of record JXCR01017473.1, read on the forward strand.
TGGTTAACGATAATCAATAGGTAGTTATCGCTAGAGGTTGGTGGCTACAAAGGAAAAGAAGTTATCACCCGATCTTTAGTCCATAATAATGTTGGAATTTGATTCATTCTTTTCCTTCCTTTCTTAAGTGAAGACAGAGGGTGCATTTATTGCATATAAGGGAGGGATATTTTTGTAATTTAGTTAATAGCTCTCATAACCACCTGATCATATGGCCCAAGTTGATTCTCTTTGATTATAAATGCTTTTATAATAATTTGAGGACCTTAATGGCCTCATGATCAAGAGATCTTGGGCTTTTCAGTTCCCTTCTTCAAGACAATTCGTTTAATTATAGGCATGTCAAAATTGGAGTTCATTTGACCCTTCAAATAATTATCAAAAGTCTCAAAATGTGGTTAAATGGCTAGATTCGGGCTTGATCGAACTCGAATTGGACCACTTTTGGTATGATTAGGTTTGTCTTATTGAAACGGCCAATTTAACTATAAACTTATTGAAATTGGAGCTCAAGATAATCATTAGTTTAAATTAGAATATTATTTATTCAAAAATGATGCATTAATACCAAAGTTGCATAAATATCAAAGTTTAGTGGTTCCAAAAAAAAACTTCAATGCTATATATAATCAAATGATTCAATTGATTCCATTAATTTTACATTGAGTATTTACCAATTATTTATATACTTTAATGTGACTTAATTGTATGTTAGCTTTCCTCTGCTTTCTTATCTGGTTTTGTTATTAATCATGTTTTTTTTTTCTTTTTGGTTGAACTTGGTAATAGAAATATAAATATTTCACTGGATAGGGAGGCATGCACATTTTGATGTAATGTTGAAGCTTTTAAAAAAAACTTCATTGTTCTTCTAATCTTCTCTTCTTGCATTGATGATGTGGGTGTTGCACCAAGCGGTATCAGAGCTGATGACGACTAAGAAGAAAGTCAACGTCCTAACTTACGATAATGATTGAAACTAACGGTTTTTTCACAACCCCCACACCAAAATTAAATGTCATGGTATGGGTTTTCCATCATCTTTTCAGAGTGTGTAATGGGAAATCCATCACTTAAGGAATAGTAACTCTCTCTATTTGGCAACCACACTAGCATATTTGACACCCATACAAATCATGGGTAGCATCATTGTAGGGTATTGAAATATGTGGCATTCTGTTGATCCAACAAACCAACATAAGGACAACTTTTTAGATCTATTATTAGTGTTATGGACAGCTTTTGTCTATTCACACAATTCATTTATTTATTTGAATTCTCGTTACCTTGGCCAAGATAAACCTGAAACTGTCTCTGAAGTTTCTTTCCTTGGTTCGGATGAAAATTTTCACATCGAGGATTATATCATTTGGCTATAGATATTTCTGAAGAGAAGTAAGTTAGTTTTGTTGTTCACAAATTAAAAGATCATATGACTGCTTTGTGGAATCATTTAACTTATGCTCCTATCACAAGGGTCATAACAATGTCAAAACTTGGCTAAAGATGAAACAATTATCATAGAGGTAATTTCTCCCATTGCACAATGATTAATGATTTTATCTAGAAACTATTGAAGCTCTTCCAATTCACTACACTCATGGCTTTCACATTTGTAACCTTCAGTTAGTCGAAAATGTATTGCTGGAGTTGATAATAATCAACATGTTATATCTATATATGTTTCTAGTCCCTTTGGAGGTGAAATTTTTCTTTCTAGCCACACCGTTCCATATGACCAACTTCTTATTTTAGGTGGAGGTGCAATACATTTTACTTTAATAGTGGAATTTCATGTGCAGGATGATGTAATGGAAGATGCTTCAAATTCCTAGACACTTGAGGAAAGTATGACCTCAAAAGTGATTATTATCAAGGTGGTTTGGAAAGAATATTGCAAGATTTCGGATCATATAATAAAATATTGAAAATTATTACTTCTTCATCGCAACCATCTTCATCTAGCATTGTGGATGAGAATATAAAATTAGAATTAGTGGTAAAAAATGTGATGTTATTGAGTATCTAGTCATTGAGTTTGCGAACAAAGAAGTTGAATATGTTTCTGGTATTGAAATAGGAAACATTTCGATTAAAGTACACTTTTTTTGTTGATCCATTTCTAGAACCACTCTTTTAAATTATAATAAACCCAAGATGAAAAAAAATTGGTAACTGGGGGTGAAAATGATAAGAGAGAGCTGAATTCAACCACCAAATTAGTTGATGTGGTTGTAAATCCTAAGAAAACTCTGGGAGAGATTTAATAATCTTTCAAACCTGAAGTGAAAAAATATATATAATCCTAGTAATATTTGCTTCTATATATGCAGAAGATAAATGTGAAGGATCTAATGTTGATCTATCTAATGTCGGCTAATAAGTAACACTTTAGCATAATTCATTACAAAAAAATAACTATTTATCCAGATAAATGTGAAGATATGTTACTCAATTGAAAGGAGAAAGCTTGGCCACTTATAAAGGCATAAACTATGTTTTTCTTAGAAGGCTTTGGGAAAAGGATATGTTGAGGAAGTTAAAGTGAAGCTTCATGAAATGGTTGAAAGGGGTTAAAATTTTGATAAAGTTATATACAGAATTAGTATAAACAGGTTATTACAAGAAAGCTTTATTTGCATGTCTTCGAATATGCTACTTATATATGAGTTAGAGGTTACTGAACAATCCTAAAGAGAAGAGCAATGGAGCTTCAAAATCTTTAATGTTTTACTATTATTATAAAACATAGATTATAGTTGACATTCCCGCCCAAGCCAAGAGAATGTGCATTCAACATGATCATAAACAATTTTAGATTGTTACGAAGAGTAGCAATGAAAGATGAGATTGTTGAAGTTAGAGTTATAATGATATTTGGGAGAGCTAAGGACACTAACGACACATCTTCACCACCAAATACTCTTCGTGTTGCTCTAATGGTGAGTGAAAAGGTCATGCATGCATATTTTACATAGGTGATACACTTGTCAAACCTTTTATCTCATTTTTTAATGTTGTTCTTAGTAAAAGATGTTCCTGTAAGCAATAAAATAGAACTATTTATCCACGAAGAATAAGTATTTGTTATAGAAATTATTAACAAGATTTTTGGAGTTGTTTTGGCCGATACACATGAAAGTGTGAAGGGTCGTGAAAGTTTGTTGGCCTATCGCTTCTCCTTGACCATAAGGCATGACAATGTTGAAACCATTTGCAGAGCTCTCAATTTGGGTGCCAATACTAAAATGATCATGATGGATCAACTTGTTATTGTTGAAGAAAAGGGTCAGAGGCTTGGAATGGGAACTAACATGTGCCCATCTACTCCTTTGTTGGTTCATAATAAGAATCCAGCTATTAATGCTCTCCTGATGGTTGAAATAATTGAGAAATGCGTTTGATAATGCGTCTTCCAAAATCACATTGACGGAACGGAGAAAGCAAGGACGGCTCGTGCGGTGCTTTACGACCTGGTTCCCCTTATGGTTAGAAACACGCTGCGTCCGTGCCTCGGCCGCTCTCTCCGCCGTCCCGTGGACGGCGGGGTTTAATGGACCGAGTTTGACCGGACGGTCTGGAGGTTGGTTTGGGCGGAAGGAGTTGACCGAACGTTGGGCAGAGGAGTGTGGTGAGGGAGAGTTCGGTGCCGTTGGGGCCCACATGCGTTTTCGCCGGGGATGATGTCCCTTAGAATTATAAAAAGGTGTTAGCGATTTATTAGTTTTAATGAGCTTTGGGATTGTGAAAAGCTAATCCGTTTCAATCCAGTAAAATCGGAAATAATCAGCAATTATTATTATTATTATTATTAGAAATTTAAATTTACTGTATTTATTTTAAATTAACTATATTACAATTTTAATGTGGTATTCGTATATTTTCCTCATTTTATATTAAAAATTTGCATTTTTAATATATAAAAAGCTAGTTGTCTGGCTGCTTTTGTCAACTTTGTTTTTTTTTTTTAATAGAAAAAAAATAATAGGAAAATGTGTCGAAATTATTAATGATCTGATAATAAAGCCTGCTCATGAGGCAACGAGTCGAGCCAGGACAAGCTCGAGCTCGTTTGATAAACGAGATGCAGTTTGAGTCCAAGCTCGAGCTCATGGCTCGATAAGCTCAGCTAGTGAATGCGATAACGAGTCGAGCTCAAACCGGCTTGGCTCATTTACACCCCTAAACTAGGCCCTCTCTAGTTGACTCAACCAAGCCAACTCCGTTCAGCCCGACAAACTGCATTAGGCCCAGCTGCTAGCTCCATTCAACCTAGCCACTAGCTCAAGTCAACCCAACTAGCTCCAATTTGCCTAATTAGCACCTCCAGCTGGCTTATCGGCTCCATTTGACCAGGTCAACTCAATTCAGCTTGAACAGGTTAGCTCTCTATCCTGCCAAGTGCTCAGCTACTAGCTTCATTTTGCCTCGCCACGTCCATTTGGTCATCCCATTTCCACTTGACCAGGTTAGCTCCAGTCGATGCGGCTAGCTTTAGTCTTTCCAACACCATTCAACCCGACTAGCTTTTTTTCCACCAAATAAGCTCCAGACATCATACCACTCCATTCGACCCGACCGCCAATTCCAATCAACACAACGGGCTCCAATCGATCATCTCCAGCTTACTCATAGGACTAGGGGTACAACTATCACTTTATGATAATCATTCTCTTATAAATAGAGAAGCACTATTTGTAATTGAGGGAAAGGGAAGATCTAAGAGATATTACTATTCATCACTGTTCATATCTCTCTCTCATGTTATATTCGGTTTAATTCAAAAAGAAATTTGGCTTCAACATCCTAAATAATGTGATAGGCATGAACTATGTCACATACAATAAAGCGATCTTGACCACTGCTCCTACTTGGCTTCGAACTCAATTGTATCCGGTATGTCCGTTGTCTTTTATACAGATATATTGACAAAATATTTATTTAAAAATTATAGGGATATACTTGAAAATATTGGTGGGGACAGCATTGTCTACTTTGGCGTAGCTGCGTACTGTCTGCGTGGCGCATGGATTCCCACGTCGATAGGAAAAAATAAGTGGGGTCCATGGCGTTAGGGACTTTTAGATTGTTCTCCCTACACTTCTTCTCGGTGGCTTGTGACAGAAGATAAATTGAGTTTATTTCTCTTGTAAGTTTGTCTTCTTCAGTGTATCTCGGTGTATTTTGGTGTAACGAAAGAAGAGGAGAGAGCAACGAGAAGTGAGAGTGAGAGATTCCTCTTGTAAGTCGAGTTGATCGACTGATGTAAATTCCTCAAGTAGTAAAATCCTCTGCAACTCCGTGAACGTAGAAAATTTGTCGAATCTCATAAATCTGTGTGTTCCGCTGTGTTGTTCTTTTATGGTGTGATTTTTTCTCTTTCTATTTTTACTTCGTCGATCGTTCTCCTGTTTGATTTATATATATACCACATTAACTGATATATCTAGATCTTGCAACCACAACAACTGGTATCAGAGCGTGGTTTTGGATCTGAGCAAGAATGATGGCTGCAGATAAAGTGAAGATTTATGGGATCGAGAAGTTGGATGACACAGATTTTGGTTATTGGAGAATACAGATAGAGGATTATCTTATGGGAAGAAACTTCATCATCTGTTATTGGTGAAAGACCTGGAAGGATGGATGAAGCTGAATGGAATTTGTTGGATCAACAAGTTCTGGGAGTTATTAGATTAAACCTATCGAGGTCCGTTGCACACATCGTCGTCAAGGAAAGGATGACTGCAGATCTCAGGGCAACCTTATCAGGTATGTATAAAAATCCATCGGCGAATAACAAGGTGCACTTGATTAAGAAGTTGTTCAATTTGGAGATGGCGAAAGATGTTTATGTTGCTCACCTCAATGATTTCAATACTATCACAAATCAATTGTTGTGTGTGGAAATTGATTTTGATGATGAGATATGTGCACTAATCTTGTTGGCTTTATTGTCAGATAGTTGGAAAGCCATGAGAATAGTAGTTAGCAGTTCTGCATGTAAATCTAGACTGAAATATGATGATATTCGTGATTTGATTTTGGCTGAGGAAGTTTGCAGGAAAGATTCTGGCGAGGTCTCAGATTTGAGTTCGACACTAAATGTTGATTTGAGAGGGCGACTACATGACAGAAACTTAAGTATAAGGAGATCAAAATCAAAGTTTAGTTAGCAGACAATCTATTAGAATTGTGGCAAGACCGACCATATAAAAAAGAACTGTCAGAATGCTAAGAAGACGGAGAATGATAGCACAAATGTGGTATCTGAAGAATCACAGGATGTACTATTGTTGGCAGTTCATAGTTTTGTTGAAGACTTGATATTGGATTCAGGGGCTTTGAATGTGGTAGGAAATCTACCAGAGGCCACAGTGCAGGGCAGTGATGGAAGTGAAAAGGAAAGTGGGTTCAGGGCACCCATTCCTATTGTTCCACAGACATATGTTGAAGAACCACAGAGCTATGAAGAAATCTTGCAAGATGAAAGTTGGAGCAAGTGAGAGTTGGAAGAACTTCTACCAGGGAAGAAGGCATTGCACAACAAGTGGGTGTACCAGGTGAAGACTGAGTGTGATGTCAGTAAGAGGTACAATGCTATACTTGTTGAAAAAGGCTTTCAGTAGAGACAGGATGTTGCCCATGCAATAGAAGTTGTACAAGGATGGCTCTCCTTGGGTTTTGTAGTCATGCTTTGAGTTCTTCTTCGGTTTCCTCGAGATAGAGGAAGGTTTCCTCAGGACAGAGGAAGAGAGGTTCAAGGAGATGCAGTTCCTTGCGACAGAAGGAAGAAGAAGAAAGAAGAAGAAGATTGTTCTCCCTATGCTTCTTCTTGATGGCTTGTGGCTAAAGAGAAATTTACTTTATTTCTCTTGTAAGTTTGTCTTCTTCGGTGTATCTCGGCGTAAAGTTTCTTCGTTGTATCTCGGTGTAGAGAGAGGAGAACAGAGAGAGAAGAAGAGAGAGCAACGAGAAGTGAGAGTGAGAGATTCCTCTTGTAAGTCGAGGTGATCAACTGGTGTAAATTTCTCATATAGTAAAATCCTTTGCAGCTCCGTGGACGTAGTGAATTTGCCGAACCACGTAAGTCGGTGTGTTTCGCTATGTATTCTTTTATGGTGTTGTTGACCTCACTTTTGGTTGAGGTCTAGAAATTTCTTTAGTAGCCTAGGTCTAGCTATAGGACTTTNACGAACAGCTTGTGTTCGGTTCGTTCGTTAAGAAACGAACACGAACAGTAACTTCACGAATAATTTCGAACACGAGCTCATTTCAAACAAACCAACTTTCAAACGAACCAAACACGAACGCAAGCTCTGTTCGTTCGTGTTCGGTTCGTTTACACCCCTAATCTAAACATTATATGGATGCTAAATAATCATGACATGGAATTTAACTTCACTTTCACAGAACCTACACATTACATATATTTTAAATTATTATAATATGGAATTTAACTTTGCATACACATAACCTACACATTACATGGATTTTAAATCATAAAAGCTTGAAATTTAATTCCACATATACATAACCTACAAATCATTTGGATTTTAAATCATCACAGTGAGGAATTTAGCTTCACATACAAGTCAAAGTGTTTTTAAGCCACATGAATATCACTGATTTCGCTTGAATATAGTTGTGTAAAATTTATAAACTTGATTCCGCTTTACAACGGTGTCAAAAACTTGATGTGGTATTTTAGTAATAATAAAGTTAAGCTCTTAAGATTGAGATTTTACGCAAGTATATATATCATTATCAAGTAATATAAGACTTTCTGTTTAAGTCCCAAATATCGATTCCTTGGGGAAGGTTTAAATTTGAAATGATAAATTAACTAGGAAATTCACAGAAATCAAACGAAATTACTATTACTAATTTCGAAAGTGTAAGATACTAACAAAAAAAATTATAAACTACTAGCAAAACTTAAATGTAGAGTTTTAAAAATAGTAACTACTAAACTATGTTTATTTGATGAAGTTTTCTAATATGAAAAAAAGAATCTTTCCCATTACAATGAGTTTAGATTTGTATTGTACCAAATAGGAACAATTTTAATTCTCTACCCTAATTCAGTGTTATAGAAAATCATTGCCTAATCTTAGGTTTAGTCATTAAATTTGTGGCTAGGCTAGGAGGATACTGACTCCCACTTCTCTTACCCTGAAGGCTAGCTCTCGCTTTAGTTTTTAAACATTATGATCGAATTAGGGACTTTTAGTCTGTAACCTTAAAAATATCTCCAATTCTACACTCAATAAAGTATATTTCCCTATTTAATTGCATTTAATTCCATGAACGAAACATGAATTGAGCCTAGGGTCGGTTACCCAATATGTGCATCCAAAAACTCTTCAAAAAGCATGCAAATTCATATAATCTTCTATAAATAGAGCCTCCACTGACACTGGCGTCGAGAGGCTATTTAATTAATCCGTTTTCTCAGTCAAACGGCGTCGTCGGCGCTGAATATTTTTTATATTCTCCATTTTGACTCCAAATTTCATCCTTTTTGCTTCAAATCCTAGAAACCAACAACCTACAATAAAACACAAAAAATGTCTTGCATTAAAGTACAATATCACAAAAAATAAGTATAAAATATGGGTCTAAAAATACATATATTTTTGGTGTATCAAAATCTCCAAAACTTAAATGTTACTAGTCCTCAAGTAACTCTTTTACTATATATAAATATGACTTATGGTAAATATTTTTACTTTTAGATTTCCATATCTTAGTTCACTAAATATGATAGCATCACTTAAGAAAAATTCAAAATAACTCCAGTTAATACTAAAGGTATAAGAATATCTAGCAGTCAAGTCTATGATTTTTTATTCTCTATTCTTTTCAAGGAAAGTTGCAAATTATTCATATTAAAGCCACTTAGAATATTCATATAAAAAAGAATTACATGAAACTTTACTAGTAAATATGTTAATATTGAAATATAAGTTTAGAAAATGTAGCTAAGCCTTCCTCTTTAAGTTGATTCAAGTGAAACCGATTTTTAATTATGCATCTCCTCACATCTTTCTTCTTTTCTTTTCTTTTCCTTTCATTTTCTTTTCAGGATCATTTTCAATCCTTTTTCTTTTCTTTTCTTTTCTTTTTATTTTTTTCTTTTTCTTATGTGAGGATTATTATATCTAGATAACCTTTAATGATTTTAAACTTCACTATCCTCTTTTTAAAGTTAAAAAATTTTTACATTCCTTCACTATATAAATTTATATTAGCTTTAAAAATCTTTCATAAAGTTTTAATCATTTCTTCTTACATGAATCTCTAAGATTTTTAATACTTCAAAAATACAAATTCCTTTACTTAGAATATAAAAAACATAGTCTTATTCTATCATACCAAATATCTTAATCTCTAAAATTAACTTTTATTATTTAAAAATTTTACTTAAGTTTACTATATATTTAGAAACAGAAATATAATTATCTAAAGTTACCCTCTAATACCAAAAGTCTTGTTAAATTTTTAAAATATTTTGAAAACATAACTAATTGAGGATAAATAAAATTAAGTTTCTTTTCTTTAAAAGAGAAAATTTTCTTTTCTTCCCCCCAAACTTAAATTTTTAAAAGATTTTAAATGAAAAACTAAAAAATAAAGGGTGAAAGAAAACATTTAATACATAAAGAAAAGACATACTTGTTGAAGGTTTTGATTCGAAACTTAACTCTGAAATATTGCAGATGCTAATATGAAAAGCTATAGGACTTAAAACATTAAATAACACATAATACATATAAAAATTTACTGAGAAAGAGTTAACTACAAATACATCCAACAAAGTACTAAAAACTAGTAACTTCCAACAGTTTCACAAATCTACAGTACACAATACAACATATAACTAAAATAAAGTTTCATAGTCCACAAACAAACAGTCTCAACAATAAAGTTCGACTTAAACATAAAAAAAATCTAACATAGATATCACCAATCATCATCTTCTTCTTTTTCTTCCACATCCAAATTTTGCTGCTGATATGTAGTAAAAAACAGGGTGAGTAGGAAACTGAACTGAGTGATCACCCTTCATATATTTGACCATTGCATCATCATAAGCATCATCATATTCAAACTTTTATCATATCAAATCATCATTGTGAGTATGTCTGGCCTCCATATTTTTCATTCTATTATCCAGTCTCAAGATATCTCTCTGTTAGATCATCATCTGCTCCATAAGTTCCTGAATAGTAGGGGTCCTAGAAGTACTTGAAATAGAAGGAATATCTCTGGTCCTACTTCCAGATCTCTATCCAAAATGAGATTCATAAGTCTTTATATTGGCAGGCCCAATAGGTCCTAGAGGTTCAATCCTCTCCTCATCTGCTCTATAATCAACTCCTGCCTATTCACATAGTATGAAGATCAGTGCAAGGTGAGATAAACCACCAGTGGTCTCTCCCAAAGTAATAGATCGAGTGTTTTTATAAATAATAGAGCCTACATTTATCCTCATCACCTGCTGGATATAGAAGTTCAAGATGGCTCTATCCTTTGTTACCTCATTATGATGATTTGTTGGTATCATTCTTCGAGAAATAAGTAGTGCTAGGCCTTAGATACTACATTTAACATAGAATTAGGAAAGTTTACCTTAATTGCATTCTTCACCTTCCAGTTTCTTCTTCCATCAGTAAGAAAAGAAATAACCTCATATAAGGCCTCATTGTTGCAGAAAAGAATTCGTACTGACAACTATACACATCTTCTAATTGATAAAAGTCATTAATCTTCCTTGGAGTAAACTCCACCATTTTCCCTTAAACAAATACATAGTCTTTAGAAGTCTCCTTGAAATTGACATGGAACTCCATCAATACACCAATAATCGCCTTGGCAGTAAAGTAGCAAAAATTCTCCCACTGCCGAGCATTGATTAATCTCTCGACTTCTCTGCTTGGATTTTTAAACCCTCGATCCAAAATCACTTTTTTACTTGTAAGTAGACTATTGAAGCAAATGTTTGCCTTGTAGTTGACAAACTTTTGATCATCAAAATCTACTTTTCTCTTTCCATTGCTCATTCTATGTGCCATGGTAAATCTAAGAAAATTTGACAAAATTAAAATAAATTCCCAAAAAAAATTACAATGTGGAGTATTTTAAACTTAAATCTACTAAACAAGAGTTCTTCACCAAAAGATTTTCTCAAAATCTTCCAAAAAATCTCAAAATTTCAGATCTCGGCAATGTAGGATAAATCCTTTGTGAAAATAAAAAATTTTGAGTTCAAAATGTAGCTCTTACCTAGAGAAGATGAAATCCAAACTTTGTTTGCCTTAAAATCGCCTGAAATCTGAGCAATAGCAAGTCCTAGGTGCAAAAACCGGATGTTGATGGTGACTCAAAGGTTAAAAATGGCATTTTACTATGCAAAATGTGAATTTTAAGGGTGTTTGGGTCGGTTCGGGTTGAGGGCGCCAAAATGAAAAATGTGAATTTTAAGGGTGTTTGGGTCGGTTCGGGTGCTATCGGCGCCCATGCCAGTGCCTCCTGCGCTAGTAGCAAAAAAATTCATATTTTGATTTTTTTTTTAAATTTCAATTGTCTCTTAATTTACTCAAAAGTTTAATTAATTTTTTTGAACATTAATTTTCATCTAAAAATTATTCACAAGCAAACAATTTCACAAACAACACAAAATTAACTTTTATATATGAAAATACACTTCTTAAAAATATATTTTTCTAATCACACTTCCACATCCTCAAAGCAAAGTAAATTATAATTCAACGTCAAAATCAAACAACACTAAAACGCTGGCACAAAACTATACACACAAATAGAGTTCTAAAGTAAAGTAAAGTAAATCAAATCCACCCAATTATATTAAAAACATAAGTATTTTAAACTAGTAAAAAGTCCAACTTCTTCAATTATTCTGCCTCTTCATTAATGCTTTCTCCTCCTCTAATATCACCCATAGAATGATAATGGACATACAAATTGTAGAAGTGTCGGTACGGGAATTGATCGGTTGAATTTTCATCAATCCATCCATTTTTCTTAAACATCGATACTAATCCTGCTTCAACTGTTTCAGTATGATAAAAGTTCTCCTTCATTCTCCAATCTAGGTGATCAAAAAGTTAGTTAAGATTTACTATTGCATTTGTAATACTCTGAAGTTCTCTTTCTATTTTCTTCATTCTCTTCTCCAAATATATAGAACTTCCAACTGCTGGTGGCATTAATAGTGTTGAAGCATGTGATGAATGATCCAAAATAATATTTGATGCATCATTTCCATTCCCTATATAATAACCATCAATAAGAATCATGGGCTCCCTAAGTAATAAAACTTTTTCCCAATTTTCATATGGAACTTGAGATTGACTGCAAAGTAGAAAAATTGTAGAAGGATACTCAAGTCCATATATTGGCCCATTCAAAATATTACTCATAACAGATTTGAAAAAAAATTGACCCCACATCAATGGGTTTTTTTCATTTGAATGCAATAGTTTAAAATGACATTTTTTTGTAACTCTACTAATCTTTATGGTATGGAGTAATTTTGCAGATATTAAGAAATGCCAATGTTTTGAAATTGGATTAAGCAGTGAAGCAGAGAAACTAATGTATCCCTCATCTCTAATTTTCCAATTATCATTTTCATCCGTCAGAAAATTATATATCTCTTACATCATATCTCTCGTTGGGATAAAATTTGTATAATGACAGATTAGAACATTTTCTATCATATAAAAATCATTAATCGAAGCCGGAGTAAATGGTACAGCCTTACCTCGAATGAAGACGACTCCTTGGGTAATTCCATGTAAGTTAGCATAGAACTCCTTAATTACGGGTACTACAACTGCAGCGGTAGTGTAGCACAAAACTTTCCAACTCCTTTGCACAATAATTTTCTCAATCTGTGAACTTGGATGGCTCAATCCACGGTTGACAAAGCCTCTCTCCTTGATGAGTCTCTTCTTCATGATGACTTTGTTGTATAATCTCTGTGCATCAAAATTGATAAACTTTATTCTATTAAAAACTTCATACCTTGAAGTATTTCTGGAATTGGAAATTAGTAAGTTTTTGGATGTCCAAGGTAGTTTTTAGGACTTTAAAAACACTTATTGACGGTTATTGAAGAGCGAAATCCCACCAAATTCCGCCGAAACTGTTTTGCACGTGGAAACCTGCTCGGGACGGCATCGGTGCTCCCGATGGTGCTGTCAGCGCCATGGTCCAATAGGCGAGTGTCGTCGGCGCCCATTCAAGCACCGTTGGTGCCATAGTCCAAATTCGCATCTATAACTTTTTTTTTTGTTTAATTTGATTCCAAATTTTCCTCCAATACCAATATTTGTCTTAATTTATGATATATATAGTTGTGTAGGACTTAAAAATACTATTATTTCCTAAAATATAAATACACTTACTAGACGAAACAATAATATATAGATAGTAGATTTATATATGGTTTGCCTACCACAAAGCACTTGGTTTAACGTCCTCAGCCCAACGTACCATTTGTTTAGTTGGGTTGACTTAACATTAAAACTTATTTAAATTGTGGTATGTGTCTTTCATAATAATGTTTCAATCGATGTCCATTAACTTTAAATATTTTTCCAGATTAGGATCCTTAAAAACAACAGTTCCATAATGATAGACATTAATTACTTTAAATGGTCCTAACAATTTGAATTTCAGTTTTTCTGGAAATAATCTCAATCTTGCATTATATAGTAGAACTTCTTATCTAGGTTCAAACTTCTTAATAATCTTTTGATCATGCCATATTTTCATTTTCTCTTTATAGATTTTTACATTATCATATGCTTCATTCTAATCTCCTCAAGTTCATTTAGTTGCAATAATCTTTTCTTACCAGCATCTTTTAGATTAAAATTAAATTTCTTAATAGCCCAAAATGCTTTATGCTCTAATTCTACTGATAAGTGGCATGCTTTTCAAAAAATATGTATAAATGTAGGCATTCCTATACTTTTTCTAAAATTTATTTTATTTCACGATTTAATATTTCTACTAGATCATTAGTCTTAGGATGATAAGCATTAGAGAATCTATGCATGATATCATATTTTTTAATTAATTTTTTGACTCTCTTATTTCTAAAATTAGTTCCTCCATCTGTAATAATTACTCTCGGCATTCCATATCTTATAAAAATATTTTTATTTAAAAATTTAGAAACAATCTGAGCACATTTAGGTATAACAACAGCTTCAATTCATTTGGGCATATAATCAACAACAATTAATATATATATATAAGTTTCCAAATGAAGGCATAAATGATTGCATGAAATTTAATCCCCACACATCAAAAAATTCAACTTCGAATGTGTAATTTAGAGGTTTTTCATTTCTTTTAGAAATATTTCCTACTTGCTGACATCGATTGCATGTTTTAATATATTCATTAACATCACTAAAACGAATAGGCCAATAAAATCCAACTTGTAAAATTTTATATGTAGTTATATTTGTTTTAAAATGTCTTCCAAATTCAGAATCATGACATCTTTCAATTATTTGTTAAGTTTCTTCATAAAACACTCACCTTCTAATAATTAGACCTTTACATTATTTGTCATCCTAAAAATAGAATTTTGAATCATATATAAATTTCTTTAATTGTTGATTTTTAATATCAGGTGGTAGAATATCACTGATAATATAATTTACTATATCGACATACCACAGTTTATCTCTTTCATCAATACTATATAATTGTTCATCAGAGAAATTTTCTAAAATTTCATTTGCAAAATTAGTTAATATTTCTATTTCTATTCTAGACAAATGTTTAGTTATTTGATTATCATTTCCCTTTCTATCAACTACAGTAAAGTCGAACACTTGCAAAAGAAGTATCCATCTAATCAATCTTTGTTTAGCATCATTCTTTTACATTAAGTATTTAATAGTAGAATGATCTGTCTGCACTATACATTTAGTTCCAATCAAGTAAGGTCTAAATTTATCAAAGACATAAAAAATAAATAATAACTCTCTTTCAGTAGTATTGTAGTTAATTTGAGCATTATTTAGAGTTTTACTAGCATATTATATTACTTTAAAAACTTTATTATGCCTTTGTCCTAAAATAACTATTATAACATAATCACTAGCATCACACATTATTTCAAATAATTTTTCTCATTCAGGTGGGACTATTATAGGTGCAGTGATTAATTTCTCTTTCAATATTTCAAATGCTTTTATGCAGTCCTAATTCAAATCAAATTTCATATCTTTTTCTAAAAGTTGGCATAATGACTTAGTTATTTTTGAAAAAAATTTTATCTAACGCTTGTAGAAACCAACATGTCCTAGAAAACTTATTACCCCCCTAACCGTAGTCGGTTGTGGTAATTTTTCAATAGCTTGAATTTTTGCAGGATCTACTTCCATGCCGTTTTTAGAAATTTTATGCCCAAGTACAATTCCTCCTGCAATCATAAATTGACATTTTTCCTAATTCAATACTAGGTTGATTTTTTCACATAAATCCAGAACTTTTTCTAAATTATTTAAACATAATTCAAATGAAGTTCCGAACACAGAGAAATCATCCATAAATAATTTCAATCCATGTTCAATCAAATTACTAAATATCAATATCATACATCTTTGAAATGTCGTAGGTGCATTGCATAATCCAAAAGACATTATACGAAAAGAAAATATTATTTTATCTTGACCCTCAAGAGCAATTAGAATTTGATGATAACTGGTATATCCATCTAAAGAGCAGTAATATTTGTTTCTAGCCAATCTATCCAACATTTCATTTAGAGAGGATAAAGGAAAATGATCTTTCCCAATGACCAGGTTTAATTTTCTATAGTCTATACAAATTTGCCAACCAGTAACTTATCTTATTGGAATTAATTCATTTTTCTCATTTACTTCAACAGTCACTCCTCCTTGCTTTGGAATACAGTGAATTGGGCTTACGTAAGTACTGTCTGAAATATGATATATAATTTTAGCATCTAACCATTTTAAATTTTTTTTAACAACTTCTTTCATTATTGGGTTTAATCTCCTCTAAGGATCATCTTTAGGTTCGTATTGTTCATCTAATAGAATTATGTGCATACAAATTGAAAGACTAATTCCTTTAATATCTGCTAAAGTCCATCCAAAAGCCTTTTTATATTTTTTAACATTTTTATTAATTTTTATTCTTGAATTTTAGTTAACTTAGAATGATATAATAATAGGCAATGTAGATGAATCTCCTAAAAACACATTTTAAATGAGCACATAATACTTTTAGTTCAAGTTCAGGTGGTTTAATATTTAAAGGAATAATAATTTTCTTATCATTTTTCAAAAAATCTAAAGTTTCAAATTTGTCCTGAATATAATCTAAATTTTCTTCTTTTATTTCATGATCATTCTCAATAAATTCTTCTTGATTTAATTTTTCTTCAAACTTTTTCTTAAATTGCTTATTACTTAGAGAAGCACTGACTTCCATCCTAAAACATTATTGGCATCAATTTTTGATGTCACGATTGTAGGGTGTCTACCTGCTTGACATGGGATAGCCTACGATCCATCTGTAACATCTGATAGTTCAGAAACACACTCGAGACCTTTTTGGCACATGTTGTGGGGCATATAGCCATGATCATTCTGCTAGGCATTGGATTTCGCCTAGGCAAAGGCCGATCAGCATTTAGCATGTTGGATGGCTTCGATTGGGATAACAAATATTATGTGTTGTGTCACACGTGAAATTGACTCAAATTGACCCGATCATCAATGAAGTTGTCTAGATGACCCCGGATGGCAAAGCAGACCACGTGACTATGTCCAAAATGTCAATTTCAGCTACGGAGGATGTCTACTTCGCTACGGCTTTGCAAGCAGGGTGAAAATGCGCAAATTATCATTTTGGGCACGATAGTACAAAAATTGGTCTGGACGACCCTCGATGACGAAATGGACTGCGCCAACGCATCTGAAACGTCAATTTTAGCCAGAAAGGGCATCCACTTTGCTGTGAGGACGTGTACAAGCTAAAAATGCACTACAGATAATAATAATACTAATAATAATAATAATAATATTATTATATAATATTAAAATTATTATATATTATCTCCCTTATAAACTTACGTATGCCTCCTCTTCCCCTATGGCACGCGAACAGGTCGCAAACCCTAGCGTCGTCACCTCCCTGCCCGCGTCGCCTCTTCCTTGTCCAGCGACATTACTCGCAAGCTTGCCAAACCACCTCCCTCTCTCTGAAGCTAGCATCCCTGCTCTGAATCGCAGCTTTTTTTCCCCTTCTTCATCTCGGTCAGCCACACGAGGAGCTCCAACGCTGGCCCATCTCGCCGGCCTGCCTCTACTGTCGAACACTGCTTCCCCGATGCTCCTGGCAGTGCCTTCTTCCTCAGCCCAGGCTACTACCCGAGAGAGAGATAGAGAATGAGAGTGAGCTCCCATGGAGTCTCCCTCCCACTTTGGCTGCTCCTCTTTTGGTCCTCGCTGGTGACATCCTGATGGTTTGTCTCAACGCTGACATCTAGATCTCGCCTACCTCAATCCCTCTCCTTTGCGTGAGATTTGAGGCATGCCACCTCTTTGCATCTTTGGCCGGCGGCCTCACCACACCTTTACTGTTGGCAATCTCACCGGCTTCCTTCTTCTTGTGGACAATAACCTAAGGAAAGTGACGACCTCGTTACCTTTCCCTCGTTGTTGGGGTGGCGACTACATCATGGCGTATAGAGGTCTAATCGCGAAGGTACCTTTTTTTGGGTTATATATATATAGGTACTTTTCTCCCTCACTGACTCCTTCCCTCAATAGGTCTTTTTGTTATTTTGTGCACATTCTATGAGGCACACTTGAGCATAGATCAGATGCCAACAAGCTTGGAGGAAGCAAAGAAAATTCATCCGCAACTGTCACGATAATGAGATTCACTACCTCTTAGCCAGCCTTAGGAATAGTGGAGTCTAGGTGTGTGGGTTTGATCACCCACACGGGGTGCGTGCGCCTGCGTGGATTGGCACGTCGATGTACCTGCCGATGGATCATTGGTTTTCTTAGTGTCAGCCTTTAGGTTAGGACTTCCTGTGCGTAGCCAAACAACCCCCCATGGAGCCAAGTGTCTCTCCTCTTATTGTGAGACTTAGCACAAGTATTGATGGGTTGGAGTCCCTCACTCCCTTGCTTTAGATTCCCTAGCTTTACTTGGAGAAGTTGAGAGGTAGGACTTGACAAAGTGAGAGAAGCTTTGTTGCTGCTCACTTTGTAAAGTCTGGATGAGTTTGCAAAATAGGAAAAGCTTTGTAGCTATCCTATTTCACGACTCTGTGGAGAGTTTTCCCCTTGAAGATCCAAGGAGAAACTCTCTACATTTCCTCACCATAGCAAGAGGTGGCATATCCAAGCATCTAAACCTTACGTTTCCCAGATGAGGTCGCTAGCACGAGTCTGGTTTTCTATTTACATGTTGGTTTGCTGCATAGTGCATTTTTGCTTGGTGCATGTTGCATTTCACTTCACTCTAACCGGTCGCCCTGGCCAGGTGAGCATTTCACTTCGCTCTGATCAACTGACCTGGCCTGGTGAGCATCTTACTTCGCTCCGAACAGCCACCCCGACCCGACGAGCATTTCACCTTGCTTCGATCGGCTGCCTTAGTCCACTGAGCGTCTTGCTTTGGTTTGATCAGTTTCTCTGGCTCGGTCAATAGATCACTTTAATTAGAATGATCACCACAATCCAGTCGACCGATCAATTGCATGTTTGTTTGCTTTTGCATTATATCGCATGCTTGCCTATTTGCATGTTACATCTTGTAAGTGTTAGCTTGCATGATCATTATCATTTTCTTGTGTTGCACTTCTTTTGGCCGCTGTCACCATGCACACCCATCTCTTTTGGTCACTGCCGCCTCGACACAGCTTCTTCGGGACGCTGCCTCCATGGCAGGTCCATATCTTTTGGTCACTGTCGTCTCAGCACACCTTCCTCAAGTTGCTGCCCCCATGAAACGCCCACCCTTTGAGTCACTACCGCTGCGGCACACCCATTTGTTTGAGCCGCTGCCTACGCGATATGCCCATATTTTCCTATGTCACTGCCCCACGATACACTTATCATTTTTGTCATATGTTTTTCTGTATTTGAATTTGCATGTTTGCATGGATAGTGAGCCTGACTCGTTAGGAGAGTGACCCCGTATCGGTCGAGATGCCTCGACAAGCATTTTTTGTCAGGTTGATCTCGGTGAGCAAAGTGAGTTAAGTCATTGAGATTGACACGAGTATGACCGTGTTAACGATCTAATGGACCTAACTCATGTGAATCCTCTTTGTGATGCCCTTTAGTTTCTTTGAATCTTTAGAATGGGGCCGGTAGGGCGACCCTGTCAAAGTCATACTATATCAGACTTACCCCACACTTAGATACTAGATTGACGCACTTTTTGTTAGATGGTGTGCTAGGCTAGGATTTAGGGTGCTAAGTAGTCTTTTTTATGCCTGACTACTGTTCTTTGTTTGATTGGTAGCCCTAGCCAGACATCTTTCTTCTGCATTATGCTTGTGGTGTGACTACATGCTGCATATGTGTGGTAGTGTGTTAGGGCGTTCTTCCGCAGAGAGCCATGTCTATTTATATGCACACACACAGGTACTACAATGGGGGAGCAAGTAACAATTTCTAAAAATTTCCTTACTAGTGCTATTTAGCTTCCCCACTTTTAAGGCATGGCTCATGATACGTTTTCTGCATGTGAGCTTTCCCGCTTACACTTATTTTTCATGTAGGATTGAGTCTTTTTCTTTTCTCTATGTACTTTTAGAGTCTAGGAGAGTCCTATAGCAGAAATAAGATATGACCATGGGTTCCGAGGCTTTAGCGCGTAAATAATGTGAGGGGACTAGGAGCAGATGCTCGTGCTCTGTACCTTAATTCTGCATTTTATATTATTGTATAGAATTAGAACCGGGCATGTATATGCGGAGTCCGGCCACATTTTTTTTTGGGATATGTGGCCGACTATGCAGCACCTGCCTGTTTTATTTTTTTGATTTGACTTATTCTGCTTTTTGTATCATATTGTATGTCTGCACTTCCATGTGTTTTCCTTGTTTCTTTCTATGATTTATCTGGGATTTCACGATATAATCTAGGTTCATTAAGGACCCTAAAATTGTAATTTTCTACTTAAAAATCCTAAATAAAATATTGAAGATAATTAAAATTTAATATTAAAATATTTAGGATCTAAAAATTGCAACTTTTAATTTCTTACATATATTAATTGGACCTCCACAATTCTTAAGGATTGCTCTAGAAAACTCCATCATATTTGCATGTCTCGAGGAAGAGCCCCAGTGCTTCTTCAACCTGACTAGCCCAACATACCTTTTATAGGAGGTTGTCCAGTTTGCCTAGGATGTTAGAAGGCTCCCCGACCTAGACGGGGTATAAGTCCTTTTGTTGGGAGTTTTTACAGCTTTGTAACTGAACCTCCACTTCTCTTTCTTTCTTGAGGCATCCTTGCCATTTTGGTAGGTATAAGTCCGACCTCTTGGAGCTGCAGTTTTTATGCATAAGATGGAGTTTCTTTCCTTTTAACTTAGGTCTACCAAGGTTCCCATAGATGACACAATTCACGGATTGCTGACCGGGGACCTCAGGATGTGTTGGGTCGACTACCTTCACGACCAGGTATACTTAAGGTCTTGGTAGCTGTGTATGACGAGTCCATGATACCCCCAACCTGGTTACCTCTACCTTTTTAGGATTACTCTACCTTCCTCTTGTTGAGCCCCTCTGGGCCCTGTCGCTCCTTGACTTTGTTGATATCACCTTGATGACCCGATGCCAATGAGCTGCGACCCATTTGGAATATGACAATTTTTCATCTGCCCTTTGGCCCGGACGTACTTTGACGTGTTGAGATATCCTCATCAAGATAATTTAAGTTATTTTGTGGGCCCTACATCCCGATGAGCCGCTACCCATTTGGGATGTGAGAGACTCACTCTCTTCCTGTTGCTTTAGCACGAGCTTTGAAGCATTAGGACTGTTCCCCCTTCCTTTGAGTACCTATTGCCCCAGGTTAACGATAATCCAAGCAAAAATTCTTTTATCAAGAGTATTCTTAGGTACCCCCTAGAAGTAATTAACCAAGTGGGATATGTCCCCTTGGGAGTGCTCTTGTCCCCAGAACACACACCTACACCTGACTTTCTAGCTTCAGGTAGTTTACGTAGGCATTCATCCGTGGATATCGGTTTAAGGTGCTTTCACCCGATCTTGTTTGATGTTTTCTCTTATTTTTTGCTTTATCGTATGTCTCTCCCTTTTGGTTCCTCTCCTCTTCAAATCACTGATATGATTGGGGAGGGAGATTTATTCAAAAAATGGAAGTATACAACAATCAACAGGCTAGCGACTCCATCTAAAATAAAAGAGAGAAATATGAATGGAAACAGAATGGTGACTCCGCTGGGGAAGATTCTCTCTCTCCAAACTTGGAGTTTTGCTTCTGGTGTTATAGCCTATCTTCTTACTAGGAGTTTCACTCATATTGTCGTGATCTTTTTCTCTTCCTTCAAATCACAGTTGAGCCTTTTTTGAGACCTTAGTTTTCAGTCCATGTTTCAGTTGTTAGGGGTAGCAACTCGATGCATTCTGTCCCTTCTCCCACCCTCGATAGTTCGGTTGCTGCATTATCGCACGCATTGATGTCATTGTACCTCGTGATTAGTTTCATAACCTCTCCTAATTTTTGATCGTTATCCCTTTTTGCCCCGCAACGTGGAAGAGCAGGAAGATGGATACGATCGCTATCGCCGGGGGAACCCTTTTCCTTCTCCCAAAGCATTTTTTGTGCTTCTGAAGGTGTCATACCTTTCAGTTCCTTCGAGCAATTTTGTGGGACTACCTTACGTGATCCCATGCCCTCTGTGGAATTCACTCTGTGCCTTCCCCCTTAAAAGGGAGACGTGCATATTGAGTTGTTTCTACACCCTCTTAGGTGTTTTGCTTTGTGCCCTCCCCCTTAAAAGAAGAGACGTGCATATTGAGCCATTCCTACACCTTCTGAGGCATTTGATCTGTGCCCTCATTCTTAAATAGAGAGATGTGCATATCGACCTATTTCTACATCCCTTAGGCGTTTGTTTTGTACCCTCCCTCTTAAAAGGGGAGTCATGTGTATCGAGTTGTTTTTACTGTAGTGGCTTGCGTCGTGCATGCTTCTTTTACAAAAAGAGACTGACGCTCGATAGCGATGCGTCACAACACCTAAAAATTTTTTTAGACTCGTCCCTTTGTGTTCTCATGATCTCCCTGGCATAGGCAGGTGAGTCTTCTGTTAGCAGTAGGTCTGTCACTGCTGTCACCGTTGTGACTTCTGTCTCGGCTCACTTTCTGTTCCGGTTCTCCTGAGGTTCCACCTGTCCCTCGATTAGGTAGGAAGGCCAGGAGGACTGGGAATAAATTGCTGTAAATTTAGTAGCATGTTCTGCTTCAAGTTTCTATACTTGTCCCGATTCCAGTTTAGAAGGTTTCTTTGGCCCCCGAGTTGTGAGTCATTTTGCTACTGTCCCTAGTTGTGCGGACTACGTCCTTGTTGGACATTTTCTTCATGCCTTCCTTTGAAAAGGAGGAGTTGTGCATTTGACACTCTTTTCATTGTAGCAGCTTGTATCGGTGCTACTTTTCCTCTGATGAAAAGGTTAATACTAGATGGCGATGCGTTACAACGCTCTTTCCCATTTCCTAGCCTCTTTTGTAGTCCTTCCATTTTTTGAGGATTTTCATTCTCACGGATGTTGCATTATTGGAGAGTGCTAGAGTTACCTTATATGGTACCATCCCATGGTGGCATAGTATGTCCCAACCATGGCTCTCTTTGGTTCCGACTCGGAATGATGCTAAATCTCGTTAGCTAAGAATCAACTTTTGTCTTTTGGTGGTGTGGACCGGGTCCTTGCCATGACTCGTTTTGGTTCCAGCATGAGATAAAACTAAGGTTGTGTTAGCTGAGAATCATTTCTCTCCTCTATTTAGTTGTGTGGGCTATACTCCAGCTAGGATTGCTTCAGGGTTCTTTCTTCCTCAGGGTGCAGGTTATTCTCACCTTATAGTTTGTGTTTTTACTACTACCATGAGTTATCTGACTTAGAAAATCATAGGAGAAGCTTCCTCTTTATATGAAAATGATTTCGCTGGTTTGACAAACCACCCCAGTCCTCGTTGTTCTGGGTTTCTCCAAGGTTTGTCTATTCCTATATTGGGCAAGGGCGTCTAGAGGAATAGGAACAGATCACTTCAACTAAAGCAACTGACTCATCCACATGTCTCTATACATGTTGGGATTCCAATTTACCCTCTACGAGGACTGGGTCATCTTTCTTGAAAGAAGTTCTTTATCTGGATCCTTCAAACTTCCTAGCAAACTTCTTTATTCTTCTATCATATGTGCTACGAGACCCGCTGAGGTGTTGCATGAGACCCTTGGTGTGGTACTTAGTGCCACTGTACTAGATGTTGTGCCAAGTATAACTATGATCCTGTTGGAGTGGATTTTGCCCACATTTGATGTGCCCACTCTTTCTGTGAGCTAAGGAAAGTTTTGTGGCTTCCTTTTCATCGATAAAAATGAATTTGTCCTACATTCATAAAGGAAGATCTAGGGCGCACCCCCATCGATTCTCACCTTATTTGAGGACAGAAGTTGATCGCCCTACTTTGGTAAATACCCTGTGGGTTAGGCAAATTCTTGTCACCACGTCTATTGATATTCCCATGCTACTTGTAGAATGGTTTTCTACATTTTATGGCAAGGGATTTTCTGACATTTTCTTTGAAGAATGTTTTATCCTACCTCTTTTCACCTATTAAGTAAGGCTATTATTAATGTTCTTACTCTAATTGTGGGACACCCCAAAACCTTTTTGTTGATGACATGTTGTATCGATTAGACCAACTTGCTAGTCTAGATCAATCCATGTTTAGTTGGGATACACATATCCCAGTCTATTTGAGAGTGCCTCATTCAATTTGAGAAAGTTTGCATTTTGGCTAAGCTCTAGATGAGTGTTTTTCATTGCTAAGACCATTCTACATGTCTAAGAATTTGATTTAGTCAGTTACTCTGAACTTGACTTGGATTTGTTGCCTCACCTATCCAGAACCTTATTGACCTTTTAGTCTATACTTGGTGAAAGAGCATCATTTCAAGATTGATGCACCTCTCTCATATCCAACCTCATTGATATGCTTTGTTTGATTTTTTATCACCTTGTGGATAATCATGTTGAACTGATTAGAGCATTCCGTCTCTACGATCAATCCATGACTCTTCAGGATACCTCGATATCCGACATTATCGATTAGACTCTACTTATCTAACCGAGATATCTCTGCATCTCTTAATGCTCGGATACAAATTTCTGGAAGCCATTGAGATGGTTCCAAAAGGAATCACTCCCTTTAGTTGATCTTGTCTTGGATTGGCCTTTGATGATTCTTGAGGTTGAATCTAAGATAGATCCTGAGGATAAGCTTGGACCAGACCATGTATGCACCTTCTTAGGATTTGCAAATACTCATGGTTTGGGGGATTCAAACTAAGTCACGATAACTGAATCCCTTCCTTTAATGAATTTTCACCTAAGTCATGAGAACAACTCAGAGCGATTTGATGGGTATCATCGAGATGTGAGCAGTTTCATAGACTATTTAGATCTCTTACTTTTCCATTCAGTTAAACTAATGGAAGCTTGATAAGTAATGAGTCATAAAATCCTAAGAATCTTTATTTGGGAGATTTTTGAGTCAGAAGACATTGCTTTATAACAAAGATAAGATCACCAAAAATAGCCATTCTCAAGAAAACAAAAAAAAAATGTGAAAGGCTTCAAAACAAAAAAACAAAAAAAGAAAGAAAGAAATTGCTCAACACTCCTGAGAAGAAGCTTGAGGTGAGTGGAAAAATCAGAAACTTTAATATAAAGAACTTTCTGATCTCAAAATGCTTCTAATAAGATCCTTATGATGTTATGTTCAGAGAACTGTTTAAGTGGTATTGGGATGACTGATAAATCAGTACTGGATATAAAAAACAACTCTAAAATGAATGTATTTTCCTGACACCAGGATATGAATGACAAGGCCTACTTAGGCTAAGGGTGAAAAGAATTAAAGGACAGGGGTTAGGGAAAATTACTTAAGGGAAATCCCACCTGGACCTGAATTTTGTAAAATCTCATATTTTATATGGTATATCTGGTCATACTAGGATGCCTACATGAGAGCTCTTTGTACCATATCAATTTGGTAGGTCACGCCAAATCATTCTCGGTGTGGCTTAGCCTGAGATAAAAAAAGAGATTCTGATAAGCTCTATAAAAAAATCTGAATGCCAATAAAAAAAATCTATGAATGCCATGAAAGGCTCCTAGAAGCTTTGTGGGCTCTTCACCCACTACCTTTTCACGCTTTATTCATTGACACTCTAGGTATGATGGCCATTTTTTTGGAAGAAATGCTTGTCTACTCATGAACTCTTTGCCCACTATCATTATGGTTTATGTGTCGACCCTCTGGGTCTTACAGTCCTTCCTTTGGAAGAATCGCTAGCCTTTGTACGTGAACTCTTCACCCACGTGTTTTCAATCTTTATGCATTGACTCTCTGGGTACGGCGGCCCTTCCTTTGGAATAGAGGCTTTCCATCTTGTGAGCCTTTCACCCATTACCTTCACGCTTAATGCATTGACCTCCAGGGTCTAGTAGCCCTTATCTAAAAGTTGAGCTACCCTTCCTGCTGATCAATGCAAAAGTATCTTATCCAACACCCATATCAATGGGTGATGCTTGGACAAATATTTTCCTTTTCCTGTATTTCATGTACTCATTGTACTTTAGGAGGAAATTTACTTTTCAAAGCACATGAACTTTGTAAACCACTTTTCGGAGCAATAAAGAATGTGCTTTTTTGTATTCTCTTCATTATGTGAACTGCTTATGGTGATCACCTTGCATCTGTCAAAAGATCACCCATAGTTTGCTACAGTTTATGTAGGAGAAATCTTGTTTTTTGCTTAATTTGATTGTCGGCTCACATTTTGGGCAAAGTGGAAGTCCTACGGGCGGATTATACCTGGTGTGGCCACCAATCTCTATAACAGAAGCCTCGTCTTTCTCTTACATAATCTTTCGTCGATCCACTCTACATAGGGTCTGAAGACTACTACTCCCGCTCTTTGCAAGTATGGTTGATACGCACGTCCCGTTCATCCTTATGAATGAGGAAAATGTGCTTGTTTCATTTGCTTTGAACGAATGTGATTGAGATCCTTACATGGACGTGGTTTATCTCAGAGGCTAGACATTCTTGTCGATAGACTTTTGTATAGTCTAACCCCCATCTCTATATCCCCACAGTGTGAGCGATTCATATCATCATGAAAGGAAGAGGCATACTGAATTGGCTACAACAATCATCTTACCTAGTTGGTCTGTGCTTGAGCGGAGTACTTTCATACTCGCATAAAAAAAAATCCCCAGTTGGGTCACCTCGTTAGGAGTGTTGGCAGGAGCCCCTTTTACAAGTCATTCTACCTTTGTTTCCTCTCATGTAAGAGCTACTTTACTAGCCTTTAAGGAATTCTCATTGAGGGACGCTTTTCTGAGATGAGCCATTGTGTTCATCCAATCGCTGGGTCCGATTACTTCGTGCTACCCTTCTGACAGGAATTAAACTATCAATTTTGAGGAGTCCCAAATGAGAGGCTCTCTTAACTAACTTCTGACCCGGATATTCCATGTGGGTTGGACCACTCAGTCCACCTAATTTGAGAAATTTTTTGCTTTGCCAGTAAACATGTCATATCAATCAAAGAAGTCACTCACATAGTTGATCTGTGCCTAATCGGGATCCTCATTGCTAGGTCAGATTGTCACGTTTTAATCGATAAAGACTTTTTTGTTTGTTTTAGAGGAAATCACCAGCAGGGTCTACGCTTAGTCATGGTTTATCAAAAGCACCTCGAAGTTGGACATCTATGCATCCAACCCTCCTCGATACCTCTACGGTATTTTGAATGATTTGGCTGACTTTCCTCGCCATCTCGTAGTGTGTGTCATACTAACTCAAGCAAAATGTAGCCTTGATTAGTCTATGCATCGAACGAGTATCTTTATGCATGCAGAAAAGAATCCTCACTAGGGTCACTTTGCTCAGATCATGCAAACATGTTATGAGGTTGGATCGCTCTATGCATCCAAAACCTTTTTTTTATGCCTCTTCTAATTGGTTTGAGTTTGTTCACCATGTTAGAATGAGATGTTTAAGTCCTTATGAAGCATTTGCTGAACCTTTAAGGTATCCCCACCATGAGTTTTCCAGTGGGTACGTTTAGAGATTGCCTCTTCAGCAATTTCTCTGACTTGGTTAATATTATTTACCATGTATATTTGCATGTAATACTAATCTGAGCTCCATGCTAGTTTGATTAGTCTATGCTTAAGTCGGGTATTCTCACACCCGCAGAACTTCTTAGCGAGAGTTATATCGCTAGTGCTCATGATGCACCCTGCTGGTTAGGTCGTTCTAGGTCATCTAACCCCACTGTGTTTCTCGACTACCTTGGTTGGTTCTATCAACCACGTCGAGTGCCATGTTGTATCGGCGTAATGAACAATCCATGGTTCCCCAACAAAATTTGCTTCGCTCAAGTTCGTAGAAGCACTCTTATGGTTAGACCATCCTGGTCATGTAACCATGTCTTTGTCTCGATCGCTTTGGTTTGTTCTGACCGCCATATCAAGCAACATGTTGTATTGAATTTACTACCGATCAATGTTTTTTCATAACAGTTAGATGTTCGACTAAACTCTGAGCAAGTTAGCTATTCAGTCTTAACTTGCTCGCCTGATGCAGGGTCAGGACACATATCTTATGTATCATTTTACATGCATAGGCAGGATACTTACATCCTGTCCTATTTGAAAGTTGACTTGATTGATTCTACTCACCATGTCAGGTTGCATGTCTTACTAATCCGAGCTCTATGCTAGCCTGATTAGTCCATGCTTAAGTTGGGTGTTCTCACACTCGCAGAACTGTCCAACAAGAGTTACCCCACTCAGGTATGTAAGGTACTATGAGGTTTGATTGCTTCATTCATTTAACCCCCTTCGACACTAATTTTGACTTGGTTGATTTTCATCACCTCGTCAAGGGACATGTTGCAATGGTTAGGACTACTCCACATGGCCAAATGATCCGTGTTTGGTCACAATATTTTGATATCTGACGATACCACGAGCGGTGTCCGGCGAGGACCGCTTTATGCGACCTTATTGACCTGTCTTGGGTTGCTAGACAGCTTTGTTCATCTAGCATATGATGCCTTTCAAACCTTATGATATTTTAGTCAGTTCATTATGATGTGCCTCAAGCCCTACGACCTTAGAGTCTGCTCTATTATGAGGTCATCTTGTCTTTTGACATTTTTGGCTTTATAGTCATATGCTTTGATGCTTCTTGGACTACACAATGCTCTAGTCGGTCCTTTTGTGAGATCATCTTGTCATTTAAAGTTTTTTCTTTAATGCTAGGCTTCTTAGCCAACTCGCCTAACTTTCAAAAAGCAATGTAAGGCCCGACGGTAGACATCACACATAGCGTAGTTATTCAGGGTTCTAACACATTGGTTATTTCAGGGTCACACCTCTATGTCCTCTGAACCCGTTGTCTAGAGTGAATATAAGTCTTAAGTGCATTCTTCATGGATGATGTCTTTAGTTTTGGCTTCTCAGCCATCCGACATTGGTGCTTCTCGGACCACATAACGCTCTAGTTGATCCTCTTATGAAAACATCTCGTCATTCGACGATTTAGCTTTGTTGCTCCGCTTCCTAGCCAACCTTTGATACCTCTCAGGTGATGATGTAAAACTCTTTGTATTCATCACAGATGTATAGTGGGTGTTGAGGCACGCACCTCGATCAATTTGCAAGAGGGATCAGAGTCCCATGGCTCTCCTTCCTAACTGATTAATGCAGACTAGTACTCAGAGGAGAGCCGAAGTCCGTTGGCATTCTCATCTCGATCTAGTCCGCCTGTTACCTCTTAGTGAGCAATGTGAGGCCCCATGACATTCCTCATTAAAGTGATAAGAGGCTTCCTAGTCAACCTTCCTTCCTCTCATGAGCGAAGTAAAATACATACGACGGTCCTCATTGATGGAGCACGCGTGTTGAGGTACGCACCTCGATCAGTTTGCAGGAGGGATCAGAGTCCCTTAGTTCTCTTTCATAATTGATCAATGTAAACTAGTCCTCAGATGTGAACTTTATGGCATTCCTTCTCAATCTAGTTAATATGCTACCGCTTAATGTGTGATATGAAGCCCTACACTCCTCATTAAAGTAACAGGAAGCTCCCTAGCCAACCTACCTTCCGCTCATGTGCGACACGTAGCCCGATAGTCCTTATCAATGATGTGTAGGCTTTTAAGGCTTTAACCCCTCAGTGTTGTGTGTTCATGCCCCTGCGGCCCTTGAACCACTAGGTTGAGTCACGTTTCTATTACCTCTGAAATAACCCCTAAGTCATGCCTCTATGGCCTCTGAACCTATTTTTTGTGGTTACGCCTCTATCAACTTTAAACCACAATATTGGGTCATGCCTCTATGGCCCCTAAACCCATTTGAAGGTCATGCCTCTGCGACCTCTAAACCTACCGGGCGTGGTCATGCTTCTGCGACCTCTAAACCACTTTTTGAGTCATGCCTTTATGGCCGCTGAACTCGTTTGTAGGTCATGCCTCTACGGCCTCCGAACCTACTGGATGTGGTCATGCCTCTACGGCCTTCGAATCACTTTTCTGGGTCATGCCTCTACGACCTCTGAACCCATTGTCAGGATGGATATATGTCCCATGTGCATTCCTCCCCATCCTCCTAGAAGTGGATTTGGCTCTCGTGGCTTTTCCTTCCTAAGGTTCTTGGCACTTTTTGATCGCTTAGGCTACATAACTTCATTACTAACCTGGGCTTGATAAAAAATTGAGCATCTTCCAACAAGTTCACTGTGCCTTAACTATGCAACACACTTGTTGGGGGTCCTTTCTTGGCATCAATTTTTGATGTCACGAGTGTAGGGTGTCCACATGCCTGATTCAGGATAGTTTACAGTTTCTTTGTAACATCTGATAGTTCAAACACACGCTCGAGACCTTTTTGGCACATATTGAGGGACACATATCCATGGTCATTCTGTTAGGCTTTGGCTTAGGTGAAGGCCGGTCAGCATTTAGCACGTTGGACAGCTCCGATCAGGATAACAAATATTATGTGTCGCGTCACACGCAAAATTGACTCAAATTGATCTGATCATCAACAAAGTTATCTAGATGACCCCGAACGACAAAACAGACCATGCGACTATGTACGAAACATTGATTCCAGCTATGGAGGATGTCCACTTCTCTAAGGCTTCGTGGGTGGGGTGAAAATGCACAAATTATCATTTTGGGCATGATAGTAAAAAAAGTGGTTTAGATGACCTTGGATGATGAAATGGACGCGCTTACGCATCCGGAACATTGATTTAAGACAGGAAGGACATCCACTTCACTGCTAGAACCTGTACGAGCTAAAAATGCACTAAGGATAATAATAATAATATTAATAGTATATAATATTATAATTATTATAAATTATCTCCCTTATAAAATCACACACGCCTCCTCTCCCCCTATCGGACGTGAACAGGTCGCGAACCCTGTGCCGTCACCTGCCTGCCCGTGTCGCCTCTTACTCGGCCGACAACATTGCCGGTGAGCTTGCCAGACTGCCTCCTTCTCTTTGAGGCCGACATCCCTGCTCCAAATTGCAGCTTATTTCCCCCTTCTTCTTCTCAGTTGACCACACGCCGAGCTCCCCCACCAACCTATCTCACCGGCCTACCCTCTGCAATCGAACGCTGCTTCCCTGATGCTCCTGGTCGTTCCTTCTTTCCCAGCCCAGGCTACTACCCAAGAGAGACAAATAGAGAGAGAGAGAGTGTGTGAGCTCCCGTAAAGTCTCCCTGCCACTTTGGCTGCTCCTCTGTCATTCCTCGCTGGTGACGTCCTGACGGCCTGTCTCATTGCTGACATCTAGATCTTGCCTGCCTCAGTCCCTCTCCTTCGCATGATATTTGAGGCAAGCCACCTATTTAACTCTTCGATCGGCCTCCTCAACACACCTTTAGCGCCGACAACTTCATCGGCTTCCTTCTCCTTGTGGACAGCAACCCGAGGAGCACGACGACCTCACTGACTTTTCCTCGTCATCGGGGTGGCGACTACATCATGGAGTATAGAGGTTCGTCCAACCTCTTATCATGGAGGTACCTTTTATTTTTGGTACTTTTCTCCCTCAGTAACTCCTGCCCTCACTGGGTCTTTTGTTATCTTTTGCATGTTCTATGAGGTACACTAGAGAATAGATTGGACAGCAGTGAGGTTGGAGTAAGCAAAGAAAATGCATCCACAACCGTCATGGTTGTAAGATTCCATACCACCTATCCAGCCTTAAGAATAGTGAAGTCTAGGTGTGAGGGTTTGATTGCCAACACAGGGTGCGTGCACTGGCGTGGGTCGGTGCGATGACGTGCCTCCATGATGGATCATTAGTTTTTCTAGAGCCAACCATTAGGTTATGACTTCCTGTGCGTATCTAAAAACCCTACGTAGAACCGAGTGTCTCCCCTCTTATTGTGGGCCTTAGCACAAGTCTCGATGGGTCAGAGTCCCTCAATCCCCTTGCTTTGGATTTCCCAGCTTTACTTGGAGAAGTTAGGAGGTTGGACTTGGCAAAGCGAGAGAAGCTTTATAGCTGGCTCACTTTGAAAAGTCTGGAGGAGTTCAAAAAATAGGAAAAACTTTGTACCTATCCTATTTTGTGACACTGTGGAGAGTTTTCCCCTCGGAGATCCAGAGAGAAACTCCCCACATTTCTTCACCAGAGCAAGAGGCAGTGTTGCCGCATATTAAAGGGTCTAAATTTTAGGTTTTGAGGTCGATAGCACAAGTTTGGTTTGCTATCTTCATGTTGGTTTGTTACATATTACAATTTTGCTTGGTGCCTGTTGCATTTCAGTTTGCTTCAACATGTCGCCCCAACCTAGTGAGCATTTCACTTTGCTTCGATTGGCCGCCCAAGCCCAGTGAGCATCTTACTTCGCTCCGACCAACCACCCCAACCCGACAAGCATTTCACGTTGCTCTGATCGGCTGCCTCAGCCCGGTGAGTGTCTCGCTTTGGTTTGACTGGCCGCTCTGGCCTGATCGACCAATCACTTTAGTTTGAATGGTCACCATGATCTGGTCGATCGATCACTTGCATGTTTGTTTGATTTTGCATTATATCGCATGGTTTCCTGTTTTCATGTTGCATCTTGTATGTGTTAGCTTGAATGATCATTATCATTTACTTGTGTTGCACTTCTTCAGACTGCTGTCATCACAACACATCCACAGCTTTGGCCAGTGCCGCCTTGGCACGCATTTGGGCCCTGCCACCACAGCATGCCCATCACTTTTGGTCACTGCCTCCTCAGTACACCTTCTTCAGGCCGTTGGCTCCATGAAAGCCCATCTCTTTTGGTCATTGTCGCCTTGACACACCTTCCTTGAGCCACTGCCCCCACGACACGCCCACCCTTAGGGTCACTGCCGTTGTAGAACACCCATTTGTTCGGGTCACTGCCTACACGATATACTCATATTTTCCTGAGTCACTGCCTCACAGTACACTCATAATTTTTTTCATATGCTTGTCTGCATTTACATTTAGATGTTTGCATGGATAGTGAGTCAGACTCGTTAGGAGAGTGATCCCGTGTCGGTCACAATACCTCAATGAGCATTGCTTGTCAGGTTGATCCCGGTGATCAATACGAGTTAAGTTTTCAGGATTGACGTGAGTATGACTGTGTTAGAGATTTAATGGATCTAGTTCGTGTCACTCCTCTTCGTGACGCCCTTTAGATCCTTCAAATTTTTAGGATGGGGCTGGTATGGCTACCCCGTTAAAATTATACTATACCCCCGGCACTTAGATACTAGGTTGACGCACTTTTTCGTTAGATGGTGTGCTAGGCTAGAATTTATGGTGCTAGGTAGTATTTTTGATGCCTGACTATTATTCTCTGTTGGATTAGTTGCCCTAGCCAGGTATCTTTCGTTTGCATTATGCTTGTAGTGTGACTGCATGCTGCATATGTGTGGTAGTGTGTTAGGGCATTCTTCTGTAGGAAGCCATGCCTATTTACATGCCACACACATGTACCGCTATGGGGGAGCAAGTTATGATTTCTAACAATTTACTTGCCCGTGCTATTTAGCTCCCCCACTTTTAAGGCATGACTCATGAAACGTTATTTGCATGTGAGTTTTCCCGCTGACACTTGTTTTTCATGCAGGATTGAGTTTTTTTTTCTCTATATACTTTTAAAGTCTAAGAGAGTCCTATAGCAGAAATAATATACAAACATGGGTTCCGAGAAGTTTGGCGTGGAAACCATGTGGAGGGGACTAGGAGCAGATGCTCGTGCCCCATATCTTAATTCTGCATTTTATATTGATGTATAGAATTAAGACCGGACATGTATATGCAGAGTCTAACCTCTTTTTTCTTTTCTGGGATATATGGCCGATCTAGTGGCATCGATCTGTTTTATTATTTTGATTTGACTTACTTTTTGCATCATATTGTATGTCTGCACTTTCATGAATTTTCCTTATTTCTTTCTATAGTTTATCTGGGATTTCACGATATAATCTAGGCTCATTAAGTACCATAAAATTTTAATTTTTTACTTAAAAATCCTAAATAAAATATTCAAGATAATTAAAATTTAGGATTAAAATATTCAGGATCTAAAAAAATACAACTTTTATTTTCCTACATATATTAATAGTGCCTGCACAATACTTTAGTAGTGCTCTAGATAACTGCATCATATTTGCATGTCCCGAGGAGGAGCCCCCGTGCTTCTTCAACCTAATTAGCCCAACATACCTTTTATAGGTGGTTATCGAGTGCGCCAAAGATGTGAGAAGACTTTCTGACCAATACAGGTTATAAGTCCTTTTGTTGGGAGCATTTCCAGCTTTATAGCTAATGCTCCACTTCTCCTTCTTTCTTAAGGCATCCTTGTCATTTTGGCAGGTATAAGTCCCACCTCTTGGAGCTCCATATTTTAGTCATAAGATAGAGCTTCCTTCCTTTGACCTTAGGGCTACCAAGGTTCTCGTGGACAACATAATTCACGGATTGCAGACCGGGGACTTCAGGACGTGTTAGGTTGACTATCTTCACGACTAGATAGACTTAGGGTCCTAGTAGTTGTGTATAATGGGTCTGTGGTACCCGACCTAGTTACCTCTACATTTTTATGATTACATTACCTTCCTCTTGTTAAGCCCCTTTGAGCCATGTCGCTCCTTGACTTCATTGATATCACCTTGGCAACCCGATGCTGATGAGCTGCCGCCCATTTGGGATACAATGATTTATCCTCTGCCTTTGGCCTGGATGTACTTTGACATGTTGGGATATCCCCATCAAGATAATTTAGGCTTTTTCTGTGGGCTCTGTATGCCGATGAGCCACTACACATTTGGGATGTGAGAGACTCATCTCTACCCGTTGGCTTAGCACGAGCTTTGAAGAATCGAGACTATTCTCACACAGACTAACCTTCCTTTGAGTGCCTATTGCCCCAGGTTCATGATAAACCAAGCAAAACTTCTTTTATTGAGAGTATTCTTGAGTACCCCCCAAGATGTAATTAACCAAGTAGGATACGTTCCCTTGGTAGTGCTCTTGAGCCCAGAACAGGCACCTACACCTGATTCTCTAGTTTTTGGTAGTTTATGTAGGCATTCTTTCGCGGATGTAAAGTTAAGGTGCTTTCGCCTGATCTTATTTGGGTGGAAAATCTTAACCTATCCTTGCAAGGTTTACCGCACGTAGACTCTCCACGTTTTATGTTTTCTCTTGTTTGTCGCTTTGTTGTATGTCCATTCTTTTCGGTTCCTCTCCTCTTTGAATCACTGATTTGATTTGGGAGGAAGATTTATTCGTAAAAGGGAAGTATACAATGATCGATAGGCTGGTGACTCCTAAAATAAAAGAGAGAAAAATGAACGAAAACAAACTTCATTATCTTTTTCTATTGCAAGATATTTCATAACTTTTGCCACATTAAACTTTACTTCTTGATCATTAAATCTCATTATTAATTCCTTTTTTTGCACATCTATCACAGTTCTCCCTATTGTAAGAAATGGTCTCCCCAAAATATTAGGTATTTATTTATTTTCCTCCATATATAATACTATAATGTCTACAAGGAAAATAAATTTATCCACTTTTACTAATACATCTTCTATAACTCCTTTAGGATAGTTATTGAAATCATCTAACTGAAGAGTTACAGTAATAGGGGAAATCTCTCCTAAATCTAAACATTTAAAAATCAATAGAGGCATAAGATTCATACTCGCTCCTAAATCACATAAGGATTTTCCATATAACTTTTCACCAATTGCACAAGGTATAGTAAAACTACCAGGATCTTTTAACTCTTCAGGAAGCTTTTTCTGGATAATAGCGCTACACTCTTCACTAAGTGCAATAGTCTCATGATCTGCAAACTTCCTTTTCTTATTTAATATATCTGACATAAATTTCACATAACTTGGCATTTGTTCCAAAGCCTCAATGAAAGGAATGTTTATAGTTAACTTTTTAAGGATTTCCAAAAATTTTGTAAATTGTTTGTCTTTGTTCTTCTGCTTTAGTTGTTAAGAAAATAGAGATAATGGTTTTTCTAAAGAAACTTGTGTTTGTTCATTTTCATTATGGTCACTTTCCATCTCTTCCTTCTCCTCATCAACTTCAGTTTCTCTTTGGATTCTTGTTTCAATTTCTTTTTCACGTCATAACTGATTTGCTTTAATTTTCTCTTTATCTTGATATTTGGGATTAACTTCCATAGCACTCGAAAGATTTTTTGAAGGTCTGTTACTAATTGCTGTAGCAATATGTCCTAATTGATTTTCAATATTTCTAATAGCAGCCCCTTGATTTTGTATTTGTTTTCTCATATTTAACATTACCTCTTCTATCGTTAGCTTCTTTTCCTTAACTTGTGGGTTAGGGTTAGAGTTAAATCCAGGGAGATAGTAAGGTCGATAATTAGGATTTCCTTGATTATTTATTTTCTAACTTGTGGGTTAGGGTCTAGTTTTCTAATATGAAAAAATCATCTTTCCCACTACAATGAGTTTTTGGTAAAATGAGATGAGATAAATGGTTTAGATTTGTATTATACCAAATAGGAGAAATTTTAATTCTCTACCTGATTCAGCGTTAGAGAACATCATTGGCTAATCTTAAGTTTAGTCCCTATATCTATGGCT
The DNA here is from genome assembly GCA_002079205.1 of Phalaenopsis hybrid cultivar. Lineage (NCBI taxonomy): Eukaryota > Viridiplantae > Streptophyta > Magnoliopsida > Asparagales > Orchidaceae > Phalaenopsis > Phalaenopsis hybrid cultivar. The sequence goes on from JXCR01017473.1 coordinate 128,930, forward strand.
AGGCTAGGAGGATACTAGCTCCCACTTTAGATCTCTCGCTTCCCTTTCTTTAAAGGCTAACTCTCGCATTATTTCTTAAACACTAAGATCTAATTGGGGATTTTTAGTCTGTCACCCTAAAAATATCTCTAATTCTACACTCAACAAAGTATATTTCCCTATTTATTTGCACTTAGTTCCATGAATGAAACACTCTTTCATGGACTTAAATGTGATTTTCACTCTCTTGTAGAACTCATATTCCATTTCTTAGATTGTATGTTTCACAACATATGTTAACAATTCAATTAGCCAGATCAAAAAGTATATTTAGGGCAGAGTTAAAAATCCATCACAATTTATTTTTAATTTTAACATTGACACATCTAAATTATCTCTTCATTTCACCATATCTGAGAGTAGTGTCGGCACTATTTTTGGTGTGGGGTTTGCCCGTAAGAAGCTTTCGTTCATCGGAATTGAAATCCCGTTGCCCGCTTCGGAAGGACATTTTTTTTTTTTAATTTTAGTTTTGAAAAAGATGAAGTCAAACTGACCCCATAATTTTCATGGTTTAGATGAAAGAGTGTTTAACTCAAATCCTGTATCTATCCTGAAGGATGAATACAAGAGTTGAGGGTGAGACTCGATCAAATAAACTAAAGAAAGTTATGACATCCGTTTNNNNCCTGGTAAAAAGTATTGGGTTCATTTAATCTTTATTATGTTACTTAATAATTCATCCTGAATATCCTGATGCTCAGCGAATATTGATGTCTTGATTATCC